>CAUYQV010142815.1:0-16348 GCA_963574575.1 Galagoides demidoff
TCTAACAAGGGTACAAGTGAACTTTTCTAGAACTAAAATATAAATGTTTTGATACAATGACTAAGCTTCCTTTCTATCACCAGGATAACAAACAGCTGGAGATGCGGAGTTCCTGAGCCACTCTCTTTAGGTGTGCCCTAGTCACAGTAGTCACGGAACCCAGGGACTAGCTGACAAGGGATCATTCACAGACAGGGAAGCAGAGGCTGCAGTTTCCCCGGGTCGCACCACTGGTGCACAGCACTCAGCTTACAGATGATGAGGGAGGGAAGGATAAAGGAGAACGCAAGAAACTGGAACCACTGAACACAAAAATGAAAGTGGAATTTAACACTTAGTCAAAAAGTAAAAGAACATAAAATTTTGTTTTTAATAGTGTCTTTCTTTTAAAAGCTAATTTACCTTAAAGATAGAAAGTCGTGACTATTCCCCAGGTTCCTAGCTAAAATTTAGTCACATTTTTTAAAGCCAAAGAAAGTAAACTCTCAAATTTCTACGACTTCCCAAGTGCAGACCCAGTTCTGATTCTCCTTTGCAGACTGACCACTTATAGCACACATTCTTCCTAGATTCCTCACTGCTGTCAAAGAGATATCTCGCAGAAAATGGAAACCTCGTGTTACTTTCAACCCCAAAACAAAAGTAAAACAAAAACCCAAACCTCTCTGGCTCCATCTAACTATTCCGTGGTATTGGTTCCCTTCTGTGTGCTCTGACTTAGAGGACCTAGAACAGGTGACCACTGCCCCGCCCCTGTGCTTCTGTCCCAGGGCACTTGGTGTGGGCCGCAAGGCTGCACTCACCACTCGGAGAGGACATTGTCTGTCTCTCCTCTAACTTGCCAAGAACTGGACCCAATCACATTCATCTCTGTATCTCAAGGCTGGCCCGCACAGGACTCAACACACATTTATTGTCGTGGTCAATGCCAAGTTTTAAAAAGACCCGGCCTCTTTAGCCCCGTCAGTCTGTGCCTGGCAATCTCCCGCTCCTCTGGGCCCCACCACATCCCTCACCCAGCAAATGAGCTGTTACAGGCTGATGGGGTTCAGGAAAGACCCAACAACTAGTCTGAGAAAAGCCTAGGACTGTGTATCTTCCCAAATACAATTTGCTCATACTGTCTTCCCGAGGTAATTCTGTGTCACTGATTTTTGACCAGTATGCTGTGAAAGGATCTTAGGTAGACCACATTTTGTTATTTTTATTTTTTCGAGACAGAGTCCCACTTTGTCCCCCTCAGTAGATTAAACTATTTTCAAAAGAAGTTCAAAGCACAGTAAGTATATTCTTTTTTTATTTACTCTTTTTTTTTTTAACATGCCTTTATTTATTTATTATATTGTATTTTTGCAGTTTTTTGGCCGGGGCTGGGTTTGAATTCCCTACGGCGCCCTACCCTTTTGAGCCATAGGCACCGCCCATGCTCTTTTTTTTTTTTTTTTTGATCAACATAATTGAAGTGTGGCGTGGAAGCTCAACTACAGGTCCAAGTGTGCTGTGAGATAAAAAAGGCTGAAAAACACTGCTCGGAGTACTGAATTCCTATAAAATCTTCCTAAGTTTCTCATGCCACAGTTTTATATCCGTAACACTGAGTAACACCTGCTGGAATAGGAAAAATACAGTCTGAATTACAAAACAGAAAACGCTGGCCGTAACAACAGTTCCTATTTACTGAGGGCTTAGCACACAGAACTTCTATACCAAGCTCAGTACACACACTACCTGTCTGACCCCACAGACATTGGAGGAGAAAGCTATAAAGCTCTTGTTTTCCTACAAACGTTTTTCTACTATTCAACCAGTCAAATAAGATGATTCTGCCTCTCCACTGTCAGGCTATCTATCTTAATTTTTAATTTCTCTGTGCCTAAGTTTTCCCGTGGGGATAAATGATAAACAGAATGTCTTTTTTTTTTTTATCCTAGGGGGAGGACAAAAAAATAACAAAGTACAAACAAATCCGGGCTGACAGTTTGGGCAGAGGGGAGAAAAATGACTAAATAAATAAATCAGCCCATCTTCCTGAAATGAGATGCACTCGTGGCACTTTTAGCTTCTAATGAGTCTTAACTTACATGTTCTTTCCACCCTGGCTGATCATCTCTCCTGAGCCAGCTCAGACACAATCGGCCAGCAGGAAAAGCAAGTTACTACACCCCTCTGCTGTCCTAGACAAACAGGACCACATGAATTCACTTTTACTTCATGTGAAATCCTCCCGCCTGACTGGGAGCAGCTGGCTCTGGCTGACATGTGTACTGTTTATGCTGGGGCTCTTAAAGGAAGGTCCCCAGATCAGCAGCATCTGCAACAGCTGGGGACGTTAACCAGGTAAACCACCCCCTGCTGCCTGCCCAAGCTCCTGGCCTCAGAAACTCTGGTGGGGGCAGGGCCCAGCCCAGGAGCCTGTAACCAGCCATCCAGGTGATTCTGATACAAGCTGAAATTTGAGAGCCGCCGAGCTTAGGCTGATAAACATCCAAAGTCCTGGGAAGGCCTTGCTGGGCTAATGTGTGTCACAACTCTAGTTGAAAAAGCTGGCTCCCTACCAACAGCACCTATTGTCTGGCAAAGCCCTCAAATGCTGAACTCCTTTGGGGTATCCCTTCTATTTTTCTGAGCAAATTATCTGAGCCCCACTCTCCTCATCTCCAAGAAAGGGATAAAGACAGCATCCCTCTCACATAGTCAAGGACTTGGAAAGTGTCTAGTATGAGATTAGCCCAAATGGGAATCCTTAAGATTATCACTTCTGTGCCAAAAGATCCGATGAGAACTAAGAATACAGCAAAATAAAATTTGCTTCCCGTATGCTTACTACCTTCACACACACGGACACATACACACACACACACACACACACACACACACTGCACTGCAGAGCTGAGTGAGGACATCCTGGAACAAAAGAGACTGCCCGTGGCTTGGCATTTATTCATTCAGTCCACAAACCGCGTACCCACCACAAGCCCACCAGCATGCAGAAAACACCCACTCTACAGATCTTTCTTTTTTTTTTTTTTGAGACAGAGCTTCAAGCTGTCCCCCTGGGTAGAGTGCTGTGGCATCACAGCTCACAGCAATCTCCAACTCCTGGGTTCAAGCGAGTCTCCTGCCTCTGCCTCCCAAGTAGCTGGGACTACAGGTGCCCGCCACAACGCCTGGCTATTTTTTGGTTACAGCCACCATTGTCGTTTGGCGGGCCCGGGCTAGATTCAAACCCGCCAGCTCAGGTGTATGTGGCTGGCACCTTAGCTGCTTGAGCCACAGGTGCCGAGCCTCTATAGATCTTTCTGAACAAAAGTCAACCAACTCTGGGGCACAAAGCCTCCCATACCTCATACTTCAAGAAAAGGGACAGGATGAACTTTTTTTTTTTTGAAACAGAGTCTCACTATGTTGCCCTCTGTAGAGTGCAGTAACATCACAGCTCACAGCAACCTCAAACTCTTGGGCTTAAGTGATTCTCTTTCCTCAGCTTCCCAAGTAGCTGGGACTACAGCCTCCCACCTGGATGCCCAACTTTTTTGTTGTTCTTATTGTTGTTACTGTCATTGTTGTTTAGCAGGTCTGGGCTGGGTTCAAACCCGCCAGCCCCGGTGTATGTGGCCAGAGCCCTAACCACTGAGCTACGAGCACCAAGCCAAGGACGGGATGAATACTTTTAAAAGCCATCATTTCACAGCTAACATTTATACTGTGCTTACCTTGCCAGGCGTTCAGTGCCTTACAAATGTTTACTTATACAACCCCCACGGCAATCCTGTAAGATAGACTTGGAAGAACAGGGGCACAGAGGATCTGCATAACCTGCCTAAGGCCCCACAACTCCTGAATGGGGAAGCTGAAACCAGAGCCTGGGACCTGTACGTCAGGTCAGTGCTCTGAACCTCTGCACGGTAAGACAGAAAGCTCCTTGTCGTCTAGGCATCCAGCCACTTATCACTGATCCCACAGCTCAGATTTTAGGACACTTAAGTTTAGGCACAAAACTACCATCATGGGGCTCAGTACTAGGCCCTTAACAGAAACGCTAATTAATTATACTTGGTTCCACCAGCCTCTTCATTCCTTCCTAATCTAGTTCTGCCTAAGTCAAATCAAAACTCTCACAGAGCAGGATTTCTCTCTTCTCATAACTCCCCTGGTACTGCACCACTTAACCCCTAATTATATACCATCTGTCACACAGAGCTCTCTAATTGTTTCTTGTATATTAGCCTTTTCTTCCCCACTGGACTGTAAAATTCTTTGGAAGTATCCATATTTTCTATGAAATCCAACAGAACTAGGCAGCAGCACAGGCTTGTGTATATGGACTCAGTGTTACAGGGTAATTGGTTGGCTTATTCACTTTGCTTTCCTGACACTTCCTCATTATCAACCCTTAGAAACACAGAAGTATGAAGTTCATGCTATTTAAAGCCAGCCTTTGGGGAGGTATTCGGCCAATATTCACTGAGCAGCAACTGTTTCAAGATCTGTACTCCAAACCCCTCAGCAACCTAGAGGGGGGAGTGTTGTCATTCCAGTCTGAGGTAAGAGGAACCTAGGATACCAGTAACTTGATCAGTGTCACTTAGAGTTGGCGAATGAAGAAAGATTTTAAAAGCTCTACCTCCAAAGCCCCTACTCTGCCTACCTTTAAGTTGGAGACTGAGGCACTTAGACTCAAATTCTCTTCAAAGCAATAAATTATTAATACTCTTGTAAAAAATGTTATAGTGACAAAGAAAATTTAAACTATTTTAAAAGATGAAATGATGACCATATTCATGGACAGAATTACAATATTAAGATAGAGCAGGGCACAGTGGCTCACATCTATAATCCTGGCACTTTGGAAAGCCCAAGTGGGTGGATTGCTTGACATTAGGAGTTTGAGACCAGTCTGAGCAAGAGTAATACCCCATCTCTAGAAAAACTAGGTGGGCATTGTGGTGAGTGCCTGTAGTCCCAGATACCCAGGAGGTCGAGAGAAGAGGATCACTTGAGCTCAAGTTTGAGGGTGCTGTGAGCTGTGACACCACCACACTCTACTGAGGGTGACAAAGAGAAACTCTGTCTCAGAAATATATATATATATATATATATATATAAAAAATAAGAAACAAATGGTCACTTCCCTCTTTATTAGATTACACATTCACTACAATGCCCATCACACTTCCCAGACTTTATCGAAAACTTCACAAGCATTCCAAAATGTGTACAGAAGAACAAGGATCCACAAGTAACCAAGCTAATATCTGGAAAAAAAACAAAGTAGGGGCTCACTTTGCCATATAGGACACAATTCAAAGCCATAATTTAAAAACAAATAGTATTAATAATTTGGCATAGAAACAGACAACTGAAACAGAAGAGAGAACTAAAACACAACCTCCCCCCTTGGGTAAATTGAGTTTAGTGGGAATAGAATTTCCATTTGGAGTAATAAAAATGTTCTGGAGATGGGTAGTGGTGATAATAAAGTGAATGTACTTAATGCCTTTGACATATATCCCTAAAAATGGTTACATGGTAAGTTTCATGATAAGTATATTTTATCACAATTTTTAAAAAAAGATTTTTAAAAATCAGTATGTTGAATTAAAGAAGTCAGACACATTAAAAAATGCCACAAAATACAACCTAATCTATAGTGATGGAAAGCAAATCAGTTAATGGCCTGAGTCTGGGACAAAGGGAGGAATGAACCACAAAGGGGCCCAAGAGAAATTCTCTCCCTTGTCTCTGGAGGGAAATGTATATCTGCTGAACACAATCAAAATGTACATCTTAAACAGATTCAATTTTTGTACATAAATTATAACTCTTAATGAAATCGAAAAAATAAACATGTACATATTTGCAGAACCCTGATGTATGATAAAAGTGGCTCCACACAAAAATG
This sequence comes from Galagoides demidoff, assembly GCA_963574575.1. Lineage (NCBI taxonomy): Eukaryota > Metazoa > Chordata > Mammalia > Primates > Galagidae > Galagoides > Galagoides demidoff. Next base: position 5,903 of record CAUYQV010142815.1, read on the forward strand.
AGAATACATTGTTTAAGAGATGATTTGGGAAAACCATCTCATAAATGGAAAGGAAAAAACTAAAACTGATTCCTTCATTGTGTTGTGTAAGATGAACCTCGAATAGATTAAAGCCTTCAACTTAAAAGGTAAAACTGGAAAGTTAGTGGAATATAAAATGTCTTTGTATTCATAGGGTAAGGAAGACCCTCTTAAGACCTCTAAAGTGCAACCCAAGGCAAAAATTAATGGATTTGGACAACATCAAAACTAAAATTTCGGGCAATGCCTGTGGCTCAAAGGAGTAGGGCGCTGGCCCCATATATTGGAGGTGGTGGGTTCAAACTCAGCCCTGGCCAAAAACTGCAAAAAAAAAAAAACCCTAACATTTCTGGAAGTTGGCATTGACAAAGTTAATAGATTATAGGGTGGAATTAACATATAGCAAATGTGGCTCAGCCCCTGTAGCTCAGTGGTTAAAGCGCCAGCCACATGCACCAGGACTGGTGGGTTAGAACCTGGCCAGGGCCTGCTAAACAACAATGACAACTACAACCAAAAAATAGCCAGGCATTGTGGTGAGCACCTGTAGTCCGAACTACTCGGGAGGCTTAGGCAAGAGAACCACTTGAGCCCAGGAGTTTAAGGTTGCTGTGAACTGTGATGCCACAGCACTCCACCAAGGGTAACATAGTGAGACTATCTCAAAAAAAAAAAAAAAAATGCATGACTCAATCAAAAAGTAAAAACCACCACGGATTGCGTTCACGTGAGAAAATGCAACAGATCCTTCCAGCAGCAGTTTTTAAATAAGCAAGCCCACACCAAAAAACTGTGTTGCAAAAAACTGTGTTGTTAGGGGAAGAAGAAATAGCTAAACAAACAGAGGAAGGAAAAGAACGGTGAAGATAAAGGGCAGAAGGAACTGGGCGCACACGCATGCCTCCCTGCCAGATACTGGGGGAGTCAATGCCTACCTGTAAACAATCAAAAAGTTTCATTCCCAAACAGTATCACCTTTTCTACAGCAGCACTTTTCATTTGATAGTAAAGGGTTAGGAATTCTACCAGTTTCCTGAAATGCTCTGTATAAAATGAAGTTCTGAAAATTCAAGTGTATTTGATGTGCAACAGCAGTACTTTTTAGGAAAAAATACTAACGATTATACTTAGGAGTCCCTTATATCTTCATGAGACACACGACCAAAGCATGCCTATTTTTCTAGCTGAAGTGAAGAGCTACCACAAGTTGAAAATTAAGGGATTTAACCAGAAAAAAAAAAAAAAGAAGAAGAATAAGAAGGAATTGAGTTGTCAAGCTAAAATTGAATGTCTACAGAAACTGAATGTCTGTGGTCAACACAGGCAATTATGTCTTAGGAAAATACATAAAGTTCTTTAACTATCAAACATACAAAGTTGAAGGGAAAGCCAGAGCCAAACTTAAAAACAGTTGAAGCAGGCAGCGCCTGTGGCTCAGTGAGTAGGGCTCCAGCCCCATGTACCAAGGGTGGCGGGTTCAAACCTGAACCCGGCCAAACTGCAATAAAAAAATAGCCAGTGTTGTGGTGGGAGCCTGTAGTCCCAGTTACTGGGGAGGCTGAGGCAAGAGAATCGTCTAAGCCCAAGAGCTGAAGGTTGCTGTGAGCTGTGATGCCATGGCACTCTACCAAGGGTGACAAAGTGAGACTGTGTCTCGGGGCGGGGGGAAATAGTTGAAGCAATTGTACAAGGGTTTAAAAAAAACAGATGAGGAGCATGGTGAATACTGATAAACTCTTCTGTTGTGAAGGCTTTAATTTCAGCGGAATAGGCATGTACATTAGAAGTTAGACACTGCGTAAGATGCTAGGAATCCTCAATGAATAAAGAAGACACTGTTCTAATGACTCTGTCCCTTTGCTGTCAGTTTAATTTATCCCCTTGAGTTCATTTTTTTTAATGTTTCTAGATATTTGAAATAGTTCACTACCAGCACGAAAAGCTGCAAAAATGTATCTATTTTTACTAAAAACATAAATCATAGCTAGCATTTGAAACAGAAATAGAAGGAAAAGATTACTACACTTCTTTATATAGAACTATCACTTTCTGCAAAATAGCCACTTAAACTGATGGGTATCAGCTGCCACTCCCTGCTACCAGCAGGTCAGAGACAGAGAAACTCAAGAATATGGTATGGAGCTTAAGAGAAGCTGTAAAGAAACTCAGAAAATTAGGGCCTCCAGCCTAAACAGGAAGCAAGATAAGGAAAGTGAGCTGCTGCAGACAGAAGGCAGCTCCTGGAGGTTCCCCCTAAGCCCCAGCCTCCAACAACAGGCACAGGCGGCTGCTTGCTTGCTTGCTTGGCCAAGGCATGTCTTCAGAGCTGGAAGGCTGCCACCTGCTGAATCACCAAACATCCCTGGGCTTCCCTTGGAGCACTGACCAGACAGGCACCCATCCCCCGCCTAGTTTCTCCCCTGGACATCTTACACCAGAACCAATGATTATGCCCAGCCCTCTCCCCTTCTGCATAGGCCAAAACAGTCACGAACCCCACTCCATCTGGGTAGCCCTAGGCAACTCCCATCGCGTTCCTACGTCACCAGTCCCACTCCGATCCCTCCTTCAGTCCACTGAATCTTCAACCCCCAAGCGCCAAGAAGCGTGGGGAGTTCACAGCACACCATAACAGGCAATTCACCACTTACACATCCAGGCAGCCAACCAGAACCATCCCCAAATGAAAGGAAAATAACCTGTCCAAACAGCTCTAAAGATCCAGGAAGGTAAATGTCAAAGGAGCTAAAACAGTAGACAGGCCTCATAGCATAGAATATAAACTTCCCTTTCAGAAAGCTGCCTTCACTCTTGGTTTCATAAGCAGGTACTGCTTAAGTGTGTACTGCTTGAAGGTGAAAAGAAACATCTGAGAAGCACCTGCCAGGATTCTCTTCGCTCCCTCAGGCCATGGCAACCCTCATCCCGATTTGTACTTCGCAACACCCAAGAGAGAAACAAGCGTAAACCATTCGCACCAGGTTGATTCCGTTAGCTGAGCACAGGACACCCTACCCGGCCCAAGAAAGAAAGGCACGAGCCCAAGTTGGGGTTAAGACAGTGGGAAAGGGAGCTGCTGCTGTCGCTGCTTTGCCCTTGACACATCGCCTAGGAATCGCGCAGACCCCCTCGCTCACAGAAGAGCCCAGTCCAGTTCTGGGCGGCGCCAATGGCCCCTTCAGGCCTTACCCCTCAACACCCCCACGCGGCAGGGGCAGCCCCGCGGCGTCTCAGAGCCGCCGGGAGGGGGCTGTGGCCTGGGGAGAAAAAGATATCTCTTTGCTCAGGGAAGGTAATCCCACCTGTTATGTCGTCGAGGGGCATCCAGCGACCACGGAGGGGGATCCCGAAACCGTGGGCGCCTGGCCGGCTTCGATCTGGCCCTAAAGTACCAACTGTCACGCCGCCGCCTGGGCCGTAGGGGTGGGGCCGTGATTTGGGGTCAGCCCCTGCGGGTCTCTCGACCCGGGGCGAGCCACTGTCGAAGCCTCCCCGCCTCCAGGTCTTCTCAATCCGACACTAGGCAGCCTTCCAGCCAGCACGCAGCACCTCTGAAAAGGTGCCCACTGACGCCTCCTCCTTCCTCCCAGCCTCAACTTGGCTGGGGAGTGCCACCGGCGGCCCGCCCCCTCCGAGTCGGGATCCTGGCCGCCGGACCGCCCCCCGCGCCCACCCCCTGGGAGCGGCAGCGCCGGGGTAGTGCCCGCCAGGTACGCGCGCGGCTCCGCGCGGGCAGCGCTCACGCCCCCTCGCCCAGGCTGCCCGCCCGCCGCTCCCCGGCGTCAGGCCGGGCGGGAGAGGCTGGTGTCCGATCGGCCCCCTGCGACCGCGAGGCCGGCTCTCTGCCCCTGCCCCACGACTCACTTGCTCCGGAGTCGCGTTAGCCGCCGGAATTCCGCTCGCCGAGCCCCCTACCGCGGAATGAAATCCGGGGCAGGGCAGCGTCGAGGCTCCGCACCCCGATCGCGCTGTCTGGCTGGCTCTCCAGGCGCAAGGGGAGAGCAGCCTGCCCTGGCCGGCCCTTCCCGCTTCCGTCCTGCCCGCCGCCTGCCGCCGCTGCCCGGCCGCTGCCTCGCTGGTGCGAACGCTTCCGACTTGCCACCGCGAGCCTCCCGGGCTGCCGAGCATGCCCAGTCCGCTGCCAGAGCCGGCCCGGCTTCCCGCGCGCCGGGAATCCGCTCCTCCGGGTGTTCGCGGCGGCCGGGGGAAGAGCCGGGCGGCCGGGCGGGGCTTGGGGTGGGGGGCCTTCGCTGGAGCGAGAGGGACCCTAGCCGACTGCGTACAGAGGAACAGTGGGGGCTTGGACCCCTTTTGATGTTACTTTGAAGTATGGGAAACTAGGGGGGCGGGCGCTTTCTCTAACGACGAAGGCCCAGCTTGCACGTTTCTAGGGGGCCGCTAGGTCAGGGCCGACGGGAGCCGGGTTTTACGGTCACGGTAGCAAGCCACTTGGGGTACAGCCGGAGAGTTGAGTAGCTGGAGCTGTTCAAAACACAGGGATTGCAGACTCAGCGTTCCGGAGGCCGGGCTCGAGGGCGCGAGTTTGCTAACTATACTCGGAGTCTCTTGCCCCACTAAGCCAAGGGCTCCGACACTTATGATTAACTCTCGATTGATCATTCACTTAAAAAAGGCGGACCTCGGAATTATCTGGTCCATTTTTAAACTTCTATCCATTGACTCCTATCCTCTTCCCCCTAAAATAATAAAAGCCGGCAGAGCCGCAAACTCCGCGACTTAGCAAACGCCGGGCAGGCCCGAAGAGCTCCAAGCCTGGAGCCGACGTGGGTGCGTCTGAGCCGCGCCCCTCCGAGCTGAGGCCAAAACCCGGAAAGCGCGTTCACCCGGACAGGAGCCCCGCGCATGCCCGGTAGCTCGACTTGGTGCGGGTCGCCCGAAGGAAGGTTTATCCCTCTGCTCCCGGAGCGCAGCCCCAGCCCCTGGGTTAGCGGCTGGCGGTGAGAAGAGCTGGTCTTCTGCCCTGGTGCGTTCCCTCTCTGGCCCGCCCGCACTGCACCGCCGACGCTGAGAGGAGGTCTTGGGCTGTGCCTCCCGCGGGGTCTTGGACTCGGCGAGCGGGGGAGGGGGCGTGCGGCGACATTGGCGTGACACGTGACTGTCCACAGCGCTCCGGGCAGCCATCTTCCGCCCTGCCATCTGGCCGCAGGCGATCACCACGGACCCGAAAGCCGGCCGGACGCCAGGCGAGCGCCCACTTCTCCCGCCACGCCCGCCCCTAGCTCCGGCCTCCGCTCCGCACCGCCCTCCGCCTGGCCCGGAGGCCAGAATCGCCGCACCGATCTCCGGCTTGCAGGGAGAACCGGCTCTCCGGTCCAGAATCAAACAGCTGCGAAAGAAAGAGAGCAGAACTCCGGCGGTGGATAGTCTTTGCTTTTCTCCAGAGAGAGGGGACCCCCTCCGTAAGGCAGAGACACTGCCGCTCCAGTTGCCTCCCTGTTCTAACCAATTCCCCGCAGAGGTATTGGCAGGGACACCTGAACCGAGGCCGCCGTTCTTCCCTGCGGTGCAGTAGCCCAGGGGCCCCGGTGGTGGGCTGCTTGGTTGGTGATAACGTGAACCAGCTCCTGTCTCGAGTCACTTGGGGTACCTGTTATCTCTGGACCAGCTGCGTCGTCATCGCCAGAGAGTTTGTTAGAAATGCACATTTTCGGCCCCTCCTACAGCATCTAACTCTAAGCTTGGGGTCCTGCAATCCGATTTACAAGCCCTCCAGGTGGTTCTCATGGACGCCTCTTTATTTCAACTGTGCTTTACGACGATTCATTTTAATAAGTGAGGTTGAAATAAGTTGAAAATTTACGTAGTTTGCCTAAAACACAGTGAGGAGACGAGAATTCGAAAAGAAGCAGCCTGCTCCATTGCAGATGTTCCATTGCGCCCTGCACCCTGGACTTCTCTGGCTTCTTTACCCCTATGACGTATACTGCTTTGCTCAGGAAGATTAGGAAAGTACGTTTGTCACGTATGGCTTTAAAATAACTGACATTAAATTCAACAACCAACATGTTTTGTGTGTCTACTGAAGGCAAAGCTCTGCGGGTCACAATAGCCCTACTGGGTATTTTCGTCAGTTAGCACCTAAGAGGTGATAGAAAATCTTGTTTTCTTGTGGTGTAAAGTTTTTCAAACTAAGGAAGTGCCAGAAAGCTGCTAGCTGGTTTCTCAGACTGCTACTTATGCAGAAAGTGCTGTAGGCTTTGGACTTTTGTGTGTGTGAAATGTTTCACAATAAAAAGCTTTTTAAATTGTCCTCCATGAGTAATTTTAGGGGGACAGCACATGGAAGAAAGCAGAATATAAAAGCTTTTCCACTTTAATCTCAATTTCATAAAATAATTCAGAGGAAAAAGTCATAGATGAATATACCATACATAAAAATACAGCCATAAGTACAGAAAAACATCTAAAGAGAAATCACAAAAAAACGTAAATTCTGGGTGAAGTAATTGTAATAGAGACAAAAAGTTGGCTACCCTTGAAATTAAATTCAGTTATGGTTCTTAAGTACTCGTTGGTATAAAAAAAATTACTTGATAAAAATAAGTCTCAAGTCCACTTCGTCCTAAGGAATTTCAGGCCTAAAATTTTAAGCATCTTCTCAAGTGTCTAAGTTGAGTCTTTAAGATTTTCAGTATCATAAATTGCATTGCTGTCAAGACAACTAAGAACAAAAATGAATCACCTCTAAGTCACAATCTGTCATTAAAAAGTCATGTTAAAAATAATGCTAAGAGCATATATTGAGCCAAATATTTCACATGCCAAAATAGCTATTCCAAAGTAGGTAGTTGGGTTCCAGATGAATGACTCTTCTATCTTTAGTGGGTAATCAACCTGATTAAAGATGTGGTTTTCACTGAAGGTTTTGTCTAGTTGACCTGTAAGCAGTAGCCATCATTCACCAACCTACAGTTCAAATACTGCTCAGGGAAGAAGGATGCTTCTTTATGTGTCCATGAACATTTAACATTTATCTCAGTCGAAGAATCTGGAGCCACATGCCTTGAGTAGCACAAGCAAGAACTCAGAAGCCCCCTTTACCCTTTAAACTCACCTAACCAGCCCACAACAGGGGTTCACCTAAGGCTGACCACAAATCCAGCTACAGATACCAAAGGCAGTTCCAAGTATCTGCCCAGAGGCTTAGATCTAAGAGTACCCAGTACTCTGTGCTCATTCTTATGTCACTGCTTGGCTTCCCTTTGTCACAAAAAAAAACAAAAACAAAAAAACGGGAATTTATGTGAAAGTAACTGAGATAGATCAGGGATGTAGCTAAGGCTCAGGACAAGATCAGAACGAGGAATAAAGACAATGGACAGGAACCCAGGAAGTCTCCTCTCCTCTGCATTTCTATTTATTCTCTCCTTTTGCAGTCTGGCTTTTTTTGCCTTCAGTTTCCAACCACTTAAGAGCTCCCAAATTTATAACTCTTCCGGAGAGTAGCAGGAATGACCTTAACAGAAGTCATTAACTCCATTTGTCTAGTAGAATCCTGTTTCCTTAGACTCTCACTGTCCACTTAAAGCATTCTTACTAACATTTCAACGTCCATCTCCAGTTACACCCTTTTTTGTTTTGAGGCAGAGTCTCACTCTGTCAGCCTGAGTAGGATGCAATAGCATCATCATGGCCCACTGCAACCTCAGAGTACTGGGCTCAAGTGATCCTCTTGCCTCAGCCTCCAGAGTAGCTGGGACCACAGGTGCCTGCCACAACACCCAGCTAATTTTTCTATTTTGAGTAGAAACAAAGTCTTTGCTCTTGCTTAGGCCGGTCTCAAACCCTTGAGCTCAAGCAATACACCTGCCTCAGTCTCCCAAAGTCCTAGGATTACAGGCATGAACCACAGTGCTCGGTTCCAGTTCCACCCTTTTCATAAAAGGTGCCTTCTAGAACACAAGCCTCCCAGACATACATTTTGGTTCTTGATTATATAATGTCTTTTGCAATTCTTTGTATGTTTCTTGCAGGTTAAGTCTTGACTTTACAACTACATTTTTAATGTCATATCAAGAATAGATATCTTTCATCTTTCACAGTACCTAGCATGGGACTTAACACCAAGCAACCCATAATAAATAGTTATTGAGCTGGCTTGGCGCTTGTAGCACAGTGGTTATGACACCAGCCATATACACCCAGCCTGGTGGGTTGGAACCTGGCCCAGGCCAGCTAAACAACATGACAACTGCAACAACAACAAAAAATACTATTTAAGGGGGAAAAAAAAAATAGCCGGGCGTTGTGGCTGGGGCCTGTAGTCTCAGCTACTGGGAGGCTGAGGCAAGAGAATTGCTTAAGCCCAAGAGTTGGAGGATGCTGTGAGCTGTGACGCCATGGCACTCTACCAAGAGTAACAAAGTGAGACTCTGTCTCAAAAAAAAAAAAAAAAATATATATATATATATATATATAGTTATTGAGCTGTAATTTATGATTCTTTTCCTACCTTTTGCTTTTTGGTGCTGTTCTTATTTGAAAAGGCTAAGCCACTAAGGAACGGAAATGTCCTTGCTATATTATCTTTCTCTAATTAGCAACCATGCCTTACAATCTGCCTTGTACATATAAAAAGTATTTTCAGGGCAGCACCCGTAGCTCAGTAGGTAGGGCGCCAGCCACATGCACCAGGACTGGCAGATTTAAACCCGCCCAGGCCTGCTAAAACAATAATGACAACTGCAAAACCACCACCACCAACAAAAAAATAGCAGGGTATTGTGGCAGGCCCCTGTAGTCCTACCTACTCAGGAGGCTGAGGCAAGAGTTTGAGGTTCCTATGAGCTGTGACACCACGGCACTCTACCCAGGGCAACAGCTTGAGACTCTGTGTCAAAGAGAAAAAAAAAAAAAAAAAGGTAAGGCAGCGCCTGTGGCTCAAAGGAGTAGGGCGCCAGCCGCATATGCCAGAGATGGCAGGTTCAAACCCAGCCCCTGGCCAAAAACTGCAAAAAAAAAAAGTATTTTCAAATCAGTTACTTATGACTGGACACTATCTAAAATCTGATGAATCAAAGCCATCAGCAGAATGCTGCCCTGGCCAGCAGACATGGTGTGATGACTGTTCTTCAAATAGTTAATGTGTAACTCCAGGCAAGGTTTAATTATCGCCTCTTAAAGTAGGAATAATATAACCTACCCTCTCTTTGTTTCTCATGGGTATCATAAGAATTAATTAAGTCTTTAATGTGTGAGAATATGTCTATAAAATGTTTTATAGATAATTAGAGGTAAACATAATGAAAACAAGAGGTATTGTCTAATGTATTATGAATGTTTATTGTCATTTTTAGCAATCTGCTTCCTTCAAAACACAAGTCCTGTAGCAACAGCATTAGTACACAAAATAATGAAAACATACCGTGTCACCCTCTCCTCTAACTACCATATGCAAACAAGTCCTGGCTGGCCAGAACCAACTGGAAGGTTGAGATAAAAATACGTCACCCACACTAAAGGAGGAGAAATTTACACAGTATGATAACCTAAATCTCATGGCTCCTGCATAAGACTTCAAATCTAGGGAAAACAGAAGAAATTGAAGACAGGAACTTTTCCTGGAACCTCAAAAGTACATTCCTTGTTCTGTAAGACTTTGAAGGAGCGCATCAAAATTCTTTCATCAGTTCTATGACAGTACAGCTGACACAAGCCATTTTCTATCCGGGTTTATACCGGGAAGAATAAGATGAAGCACTCTCCAGGACGTGGCTGGGCTAATCTGATGAAAGATCTATTACGTTCTCTTGCATTACCATCGAGACCATGGTTTCTCAACCTCAGCTCTGTAGAAATGTGGGCCAGGTAATTCTTTGCTGTAAGGGGTATTCCTGTGCATCGGAGGGTGTCTAGCAGCATTCCTGGCCTCAACCCACGGGATGCCAGTAGCACCCTTCCCCCAGGTGTGACAGCTAAGAATATTCCCAGACATGGCCAAATGTCTCCTAGTGGAGGGGAATCTCTCTCACTTGAGAATCACTGGTTTCAATGACCAAAGTCAGGTAAGCGAATCAAAAGAAACTGGGATCTTGGCTCGGCGCCTGTGGCTCAATCGGCTAAGGCGCCAGCCACGTACACCTAAGGTGGCCTGTTCGAATCCCCAGCCCAGGCCCGCCAAACAACAATGATGGCTGCAACCAAAAAATGGCTGGGCGTTGTGGTGGGCGCCTGTGGTCCCAACTACTTGGGAGGCAGAGGCAGGAGACTCACTTGAGCCCAGGAGTTGGAGGTTGCTATGAGCTGTGATGCCATGGCACTCTGCCCAGGGGGATAGCTTGAGGCTCCGTCTCAAAAAAAAAAAAAGAAAAAGAAACTGGGATCTTAAGTTTATGGATTTTTGTGTATCCACAAAACAGAAAAAGACAGTTCTCCACAGCAGGCACATACGTCATTCCCATCCCT
>CAUYQV010142816.1:0-16693 GCA_963574575.1 Galagoides demidoff
GCCTGTGGTCCCAGCTACTTGGGAGGCGGAGGCAGGAGACTCGCTTGAGCCCAGGAGCTGGAGGTTGCTATGAGCTGTGATGCCATGGCACTCTACCCAGGGGGATAGCTTGAGGCTCCGTCTCAAAAAAAAAAAAAAAAAGAATGCATTGTGTACTTCTAGATCACTTAATTAATCTTGCTGAGCCACCTGCATCATATCAGTAGCTTTTTCTGATGTCTTAGAAGGAGGCATCTGCCCCCCCCCGGAACTTCTACATCTCAGCCAGACCCTGTACCCAACTGCACTGCTTGTCTCGTTCAGCACAGCCCAGTCCCTGCCCACTGCTTCCTCTGCATCTTCTCTCAGCCTGCTTCCCTTGCCTGGAGGAATTATCCTATTTGCCCATCTACCTGCTCCTCAGTGTTCAAGGATAGCTCAAGTCTTACCTCCCCACCAGTGACCACTCTAGCTATCAGTGGTTCTTTTTAACCTCAATTCCTATAGCACAAAACCAAAAGAATAATATTCAACTCAATTTCTTACAACTTTGCTTTGTTTTAAAACTAATGGATAAAACCTACTTTTTCCCATTGTATTTATCTTTGTCCCTCCAGCTACCCCCCCCACAAGAGTGTCCCTGGGGGGGTCTCAGATTCTCTTTGCACAGAGGAAAACCTCCATTCTTCCAAAAGGCATGGTCTCAGTCCCACCTGTACTCAATCTCTAACACCTGGGCCTCCTCCCCACTGGCACTGCCCCAGCTGACATCAGAAGAGCCAGTGTTCACAGAGAGACTTTCTTGCTTATTTCACAGGTAATCACTGCTCCCTCTTTCTGGTCCTCTAACTCCCCTAGATAAAACCCTTCAAGAGCTCACAGCTGCATGCAGGACCCACTCCTCTCTAGCACCCCCTCACTTCTTCCCTGCCCTATATATTTACTCTCTAGCTGTTTCCTAGCACCATTCTCATATGTCCCGGCCATTCAACATCATGTTTCTTCTGCCTGGAATTTTCTTTCTCCTTTACTATCAAATTCTTATGGAATGAAAGCCTCTTGTTCATTCCATAAGAGTCAATTTAAATGTTCCCGGCAGCTTTGACCATGGCCCTGTGCTTTCACAACAGCTTTGGTGGCTCTCTTTGGTATCATTCAGGAGAGCTCCTTTACTAGGTGGCCCTGTTCAGTAGACCTGGCTTCTTAAGAACAGAGACTGGGGTCATATTATTGACCTTTCTATTCTGGATGCCCAGCCAAGAGCCCAGCACACAGGAGGTACAATTAATAGCTCCAACAACTTTCCAGATCCTGTGGAAGATACTGAACTTGACTTTCCTGCTTTTCCTGGGTTTTCAGGTTAGTAGAGAAAGCCAGCTATGAATGCAAATAAGTACCAATAGTGTACTAGAAACCGAAATGTATACCAAGAAGCTATATGAAGGCCATGTTAGTTCAAAGGCAAGACAGATCTTTTCTGGCTGGAGGATCCAGGAAAAGTTTCATGGAAGGAATGGCATTTGAAATAATATTTAGACAAGCACAGATCTGAACTTGTGATTAAGAGGTAGGTGGAGAGAGGGCATTCAGAATTCCTAGAACAGCTAGAAAGCTTGAGCAAGCAGACATGGTGAAGAGTATATACAGCAAAAGTGGCTTGGTTTGCTTCAACTTGGGAATAGTTTGCAAACTTTTTAACTAGTAAATAAGTAAAGTTTAACTTTATATTTGTATATATTAAGGCAAAAACTGGAACTTCTCTAGTTGCAGTATGAGTGGGAACCCAGAGCCACTCAGCCTAGCCACAGGGGCCACAGTGTAGTTTAAAAGCTGATGGTATATATCACAGAACTGGAATAGGAAGTCTAGATGTAGATAAGCCAAGATGTCAGCAATGGTCTACAATGAAAGCCTAAGGCCTCATCTAAGGTAGTAGGAATAGAAGAGATTTAAGTTAGACTTGGCAGATGAGTAGATAAAAGCTTTATTTGGGGGCTGTGCTGGTAGGTAACAAGGAATAAAGAAAAAGTACTTTGATTTTGAGTCCAGGCACTCTGGGTAACAGGGTAATGGAGGTATTCCTTGACTAAAACTAAGAACAAGAGAGAAGAACAGGTGGAAAGGTGAGTTCAGTTTTAAATATTTTGAGATGCCTCCTTTGTGTTCCCCATGCTCCCAGCATATTCCTGTAAGTGAAATCTGTTTCTTCTCCCTTCTTCACCACATGCAAACTCCTTTAAAGATGAGACTAAATTCTCCACCCTTGTAAGTACAAAGTCTGGCACATGAAGGAGAAATACAAGTTCCCTGCCACTGGCTTTTAACGTTTAACAGAATTTGTGCAGATTCCTTTTGAACTTAGCAATATAAATCAAAACAAAAAAGCTAAAAGAAATATAACACAAACCACAAAGGGTATTTTTTTTCATCCAAATAATCAATGTTTATTGATTGAATGGCTGGTCACTGTAGATATTAGGTTCAGAGCACAGCTGGGAAGAGAAGATGTAAATTCTGGGCTTCCAAGCTAGCATCTAACTCTTGGTCCCCACTATCCCTCATGAGCCTTCCTTTTTTTGAGACAGAGTTTCACTTTGGCGCCCTTGGTAGAGTGTGTGGTGTCACAGCTCACAGCAACCTCCATCTCTTCTGCTTAGGCGATTCTCTTGCCTCAGCCTCCCGAGTAGCTGGGACTACAGGTACCCACCACAACCCTGGCTTTTTTTTTTTTTTTATAATTAATTATTTTTTATTAAATCATAATTTTGTACATTGATGCATTTAAGGGGGTTCAGGGTACTGCTTCAATATACAATGTTAAATGTTTACATTGAACCAAGTAACACATCACAATTATACTCATTTCTTAATAGTTTTGAAATGTACCATTGCATCATGCACATCAGGTGAGGTTCCCCCCCAAATACCCTCCCTTCTCCCAAATCCCTCTCCCTACTCCTCTTTCTCCTCTTCCCTTCTACTTTTCTTAAGTAGCTCCTTTTGCATAAGTGGTCATAAGTCTTAACACCAGTTTGAACTGTTTAAAGCTGCCTAAAGTCCCTGCCTACTGGGAGGTTCTATGCATGCTTAACCTGTATTGTATATAAATATATAATGATGCAGAGAGAGAGAGTGCTCTGTGCCATTTGCCAGAAAAGAAATTTAATGTTCCACAACAGGCAAATGACACAGATCTTACACTACAAAGAACTCCTGCCACTGTCCAGGAGTGAGAAATGGATTCCTACCTTAACTAGAAATGAGAGCCCTGTGTAAGTAACCTCTAACTAACTCATCTAACTTGTTAAGCTGGATTGGTTGGGTCATTTCTTTGGTCCCTCAGCACTATTTCAGTTTGGAGGGCAGTTTTTCTGTACTATCCTGGGATTTTCCTAAAACAGCACGAGGCCGCTCAGCCTCACTGGGAAATCTCCTACTGTTAGGCCCAGTCACCAATAGAGGGCCTTCAGTGTTTCCTAGGAAATAACTCCTGAAGTGCAGGGCATGCCAACTACAGAGCACGCATTTCCAGATTTTCAAGAAAGGATGATACATAAGTTTCATTTGTGGCGTATGTCCCACATACACACTCTCATTCTTGTTCCTGCTCTTCAGCTTCTAAGTTAGTGGCAAATACTAACTTGATAATTCTACTTATTTTATTTATTATACTCTACCTTTAAGTAGTAATGAAGTAGATGATAGCAAAACCGAAAATATACTAAGACAACCAATTTAAAGTAGGCAACAAGGACTAAAGCAAATTAATGTAGAGACAACAAAAATGGATACTTAACATAAGTGGTAAAAAAACGACACCATAAAGATCCATTTACTTATCTATGGGCCACAGATTTGGCACTAAGTTTTCTGGCTTTTATATAAAAAGAAAAACTTGATCAGCTAGACAAGTTTAAACACAAAGCAAGCCAACTGTTTAGGAGAAGTATACCATTGGTAACACTAATAGACAAATTGCTCCCAAGGGTCCTTATAGAGAGGATAGAGTAATATAATGAACATCTTTTCAGTAGTCACAGCATTGTGGGATCATTCTCCTAGTTTTCTCAACACAGAATGATAGCATTTTATCAAACACATTTCAAGCAATTCTCTGTGGGGATCAATATACTACATTCCAGTATAAGAACAAAATCTATATAAAAGTAAACAAAAAACCTTCCAGGTGTAGATTTTAGAATAAAACAATGGTTTTCAACCTTGGCTATACACTGGCATCACTAGGCAATTTTTAAAAAATCTACTGTTACCTGAGCCCCATCCTGGGCTAATCACATCTGGATCTTTCTTGGGTTGTGCTTTCCCTTTCTGAATGCTATCTAGTCCAGATCATTCCAAAGCTTACCAGAGAAGCTTTTACAATATCTGGATCCCTTGGCCAATTAAAGCAGAATCTCTCAGAGGGAGACCCAAGCATCAGTATTTTTTAAAGCTTCCCAGTTGAGCTCAGTGCTATGCTAAGGTTAAGAACCACTGATCCAGAAGAACAAACGGAGTGACTAGCACATTCTTCCTGCATGCTTCCTGAACATCACTTCTCTCTTCTGAGCTTTGGATATGCTTTAAGCAACAAAGATGGTGACATAATACTTCTCAGGTTGGCTATATTATCAAATAAATAAGGACCCAAATGCCATAATCAACAGTGAAGCTGGGGCAGCTTGGACTTTACTTTGTAAAAACTGAGTAATCAGTGGCCATCACACCACTGTATTGAGGAGAACTGAAGGAAACTGGAAAGTTCAAATCTCTTCTTTCAAAATGCACTTGGATGTACCCTAATGATCAGAAAAAATAGCCAACCAAGTTCCATAATTTTATTTCCAAAGTATAGATACAATCTTCTATCAAAATAGGTTAAGCCAAGAGCCATTCAAATCATAAGAAAACAACTCAATGAAACATCTAGTTTTAAAGAGTGCTACTTTCTGAGGATTTGTGAGATAACTGAAAGAAGTGACTTATCACATATGTTTATCTACAAACCAGTCAGAAATCAGGAAACATGTACCAAAGCCAATTTTAGTTTTAGAATTACTGTCAGGTAGTCCCTTCTGACTATAATTAATAGTAGAACCAGGAAGATTGGAAAATCTGAATAACGATCTCTATCTAATCAGATCTTAAAAAGAAAACCTGACAGAGAATATCCAGAAACAAATTATAAGAGGCTGATGACATTTCCTCATAGCCTAAATTGAAGAGAATTGGTCCCACCCCTGGCTTTTATGCACAAGACTTTATACTAGATAACATTTAAAGTATCTGCCTTATTCTCTAAAGTCTGGAGAATATGAACAGGCAGGAGAGGTAATGTGCCTTCTCTAATTGCAAAGCCAGGCCATGGCCTCAAGTGCTCCATACTTTTGTGACTACAAAGAATGATGAAGGAAACTGGTTCTAAGATCCAACAGTCCCTTCCACCATAAAGGCAGATGGCCATCATACCTCTGGCTTAGGAGAAAGAAAAATAATATTTTTCCAGGAACTTCAGGGAATATATATACTGTATGTACCAGATCTAGGCCTAGACATTCAAAGTGTTATTCTCACTACCATTGATAACTTTGTCTTTAACATGAACATGTGTATATTCCTATATATTATTAATATTTTCCAGTCCTTCTGTAATAAGAATAGAGAAGAATGGGGAAGGAATACACATGAGAGATGAGCTATGTGTGTACAAAATCATAAAGAAAATCTAATGATCTCACATAAGAAGCCAAAATAAGGGACTGAGAAAAGTAGTATAGCCATAGAAAGTCTAACTAGAAACCTGGTAATCGAGTGCCTACCAAGCATATTTATTTATATGGGCAGTGATTTAGATATTTGATTTCATGTGTGACCAGCTTTTAAAACTGGGTTTCAGTTGTACAAGACGAAGGCACACCCCTGAGAATGTCTGGAAAGCAGATGTGATCGTGAAGAGCTTATCTGTTATTAGGTTTGGACAACCCATTCTACCTACTGCAACATCAACCTGGAAGATTAACCGCACAAAAGCATTCCACAGGTAAATGTGACATGGGGGTGGGGGTGTCTGGGGATTTCAGGTTGCCTATTCCTCTATTAGTCCTTCCTAATATGAAAGGTCACATCCAGGAAGCAATCATTTGAAAAACCTAATTATTTGTTTGTTGCTTTAGTAATAATTATCCTAACCAGACCAGACAGATTTTAAGACATAACCACAGACTAGCATATTTTTTTCGTACCTCAAATACCTTCCACTGCAGGTTTAAAAACCTAAAATGGAAATGGAGAACCCCAAGGTATATCATATACTACCAAAAACCCTTCAAGAGATCTAAAATGGTCTTCAGCAAACCATGGGACAAAAAGCTGTTTCAAAATTGGTTTCCGAAGGTATTGACCTCTTATCCACATTGTCGTCCCAGTTAAGGTAGTTCTTGTCAAAAAGTTACAGGGACCTTTGTAACAAAGGTCAAAACACAGAAGGGCACTGCACCCTTGTACTCAAGTTCACCCAGACACTTGTAAGAAATGCTGACTCTCTGGCCTTACCCTACACCTGAGTCAAAATCTGCACGTAAGTTCCGGGGAAAGTGCTGGCGGCCGGGGGCGCCGCCTGGGTAGCATAGTGGCTAGTGGAGTTTTAGAGTATTCCCAGCCTGAGCCCCGCTCCGCGCGGCTAAAACTCTGAAGGTGCAAGGGCCCTGTCCTGGCACACCGTCCTCACCCAACGATCCCTCCGCCCGGCCGACCTCTTACCTGCTCCTCTTGCGGGAGCGGTTTGAGAGGACTCCGCGCCCCGTGTCGAAACACGACCTGCACCATTTTCAGCTCCAGCAGGTTACGTTCCACAAGGTGCCGGCCGTCGGCCCCCTGTAGCTCAGCCAGGGCCATCCGCCGCTGGTGGAGGCAGTACGCCAGCGAAGTCAGGACGCCTACCGGGGCCCACACGCGCGCTCTGAAGACATGCGTGATCATGGTGACAGCCCTTCGGCTGCCCTCTGGGTTGTGGCTGCAGGGGCAAACAGGAGCCCTCGGCGGCTTCCGGGCTCAGCAGCCGCCCTCAAGTTCGCAGGAGCTCTCGAGAGCGTCCATGCTGCGCCCAAACAAGCCGGGACCACTGCGACTCCGGCCCTAAGACAGATCCCGAGTGGGAAGGTGAGGAAAGAAGCGGAGGTGGGAGCAGTGACTACTCCCGGGAAGTATTAACCAGGTCAGAGTCGGTACCGCTACAGAGTGGGCTGAGGGGAGGGGACACTCAGCTCCCTAACTTTCGTCCTCTAGGGAACCTTAAACTTGCACTTCAAGTTTGGCCTCCAGCGTTCTGGAAGGTACGTACAGGAACCAGCCCCGAGTTCCTTGGTGGTAGCGACTCCACTGTCACAGACGACTTGATTCCACTTTTCCCTGAGCGGGATCCCACCCACCTCCTTACTCACCCCGGGACCTGCTCCAAGTGGAGCCGCGCAGAGGAGCACGGGAAGATGAGTCCCGCGAGGACGCCTAATCTGGAGGCTCGGAATGGTGAGAACTACAACTCCCGTAAGGATGTGCGCACCAGGGCGCCCGGGAAAAGCTGCCCCAGCCACCCGCCGCCGGCCTTGCGTCAGGCCGGACCAGCCAGTCACCACCCTGCTGGGGCCGGCGAAGTGGTAGAGGTTAGTATGTATGGCCAGCGAGTTGGCCAGGCGGGGATAGGGAGAAAATGAGAGGACAGGGGTAGAATTAGGTTATGGAGGGGAGTAGTTTTTGTCTATTGTTGAGTATAGAAGACTTCCTTTGAGTCCTGGAAATGTGGTTGCTGGAGCTAAGAGCCCAGAACCCGTTGCGAAGGATGACACTAGGTACTTTATAGTTAGTCTTCATTTAGTATCCACCTTCTATGTTTACAAAAATTGTCCAAGATAAGTCCTTGCAATCATGTAGAACTTTAAGCTTACTCATGTGTTTACTTACATCCAGAATATTTGTTGGGAAAAAATCCAGGCCTTGCTTGCGGATGTCCTAGTGACGAAGAACCTTAGTTTACCCAGAGGAATGCCAGCCTTACCACCTACTGGTCTAATTTCTATTGAATGTACAGCTATCCAAAGTCTGTGTTTCCAGATCTTTACAATCGAACTCAGAATTAGAACCTTATGTGCCCATCTCAAAGGCCAGGTGGAGAGGAGAGGCCTTTGTAGAGAGTCTAACCATTTCTTTCATTGTTGTAAATCTTGAATCAAACTGGGCCAGATGTAACGGCGTAAGTCTAAATTCTGTTCATCAAACTGGAAAGTTTTGATTGCTCCCTGGTGGTGGTGGTGGGGTCATTTTGGAACACTACACATTGTCCCACTTTTTCCCCAAACTCAATTTTTGGAGTCTTACAGTGTGTACTGATGTGATTAAAAACTGAATACTGTTTGCTATAGGCTCAGTTGTGGGCTTCTCTTTCTCCCATTCATATATTGAAGCCTTAACCCCCAATGTTACATTTGGAGATAGGGCTTTTAGGATGTGATTAAGATTAAATGGGGTCATAGTGCCCTAATCTTATAGGATCAGTAGCTTTATAAAAAAAGGAAGAGAGCGCTCTCATTTCACACCCATGCACTGAGGAAAGGCTATGTGAGCACACAGCAAGAAGGTGACAACTGCAAGCCAGGAAAAGAGGCTTCACCAGAACCCAACCACTCTGGCACCCTGATCTCAGACTTTCAGCTTCCAGAACTATGAGAAAGTAAGTTTCTGTTGAATATGACATCCACTCTGTTGTATTGAGGAGGAATATGAACTCTTTCAAATTATTAGTCCCATAGAGGCATTAAAATGAGATAGCAGTTTTTTCCTGCTTCCCCCCTTTTAAGCTATGTTATTTATCACTTACCATGAGTGGCTGTGCATTAATCTAATAATGCCTTGCTTTACTCAATATCCCACACCCTATAAGTTAACCATGTATAGCCAATCACAAATCATAAGAATTCCTTACAGAATTTTGTATCCCACTCCCTGTCCCTCCATTTCTTTTTCCTTAATAAACTGCCTGTAGTGAAGACCAAAGGAGCTCATATTTAAGATTACTTGGGTCTGGGTCTGAATCTCCCTAGAAGCTTCTTTATGACTCAAATAAACTCTTTAAATCACAGTTTGTGCTTCATCCTCTTCTTTTCAGGTCAACAGTATTTTGTTATGGTAAAGTCCAAGGAGACCAAGAGACTATTTTGCTATAGGCTCAGTAAGGCACTAGAGGGCCAGACAACACTGCTTTGGAACCTGTGTAATGAAATGTAACCTCAGCGGTTGGAGATTGCTCTTCTCAACAGTTAAGTGAAAACATCTTACAGTTTTAGTGCAGAGGGGCACTTCAGCACCTTGTAGTTTTAACACAACATAGCAGCTTCAAGGCAATGGGTGCCTCTACCATCTGCAGTAATGGACAAAGCAACCCTGGTCCACACCCCGTGCTCTGTCACCCACAGTCATCCCAAGTGGCTCCTTTAACCTATACAAGCAATAGCAGTGGTCCTGTCTGGGCTCCTGTATTGCTGGGGGATGTCTTAGCAGCAGAACTCCGAAGGAAGCCAGAGCAGGTGATGTTGAAAAATGACAGATTCCACATGGTAGGTGAAAGTATTGTCAGCACATGTAAGACAGACTTTGGAGAGGACAGTTCCGTGTGTGCTATATTGTATGGTGGTGAGCTACAAATTAAAAAAGAGGCTGGAAGTTCTGAGATCATGCTCTGGGGACAGACTGGGGGTTCCTGGGGTGGGGAGGGGAGACAATGAGTGGTTGTTATTCTGACCCTAGTTTTAACCACCAGGCAGGGATGGCTTGGGAAACAAGCTCTCCCCTTACCAAGTTATCTTCAGAGGGTTGCATTTATTATTATTCAAAAACTCAGTTTCAGTCCTGAAATGAGATAAGAAACAACATTCACTGTTTTTTTTCCAGTGATGAACACAGTGCCTGGCTCATGGTACACACTCCATAAATGCTTGCTGAATGGAATTGCAGGATATGTTACAGGAATGTTATTGAGGACATTGTCCATTATATCACTTATTTCTTCCTATATAAATCTCCTCCTGAGAAATTTGGTTTAAAGTGTTAGCTTTAGAACAAGCATTAAAAAGTATGAAGATTACTTTTTATTTTTGCCTTCATTGCGGGAAGCTTAGAGCATTATTATAAATTTAACTGCAGCAAATATTTAGAGCCTGATGGGCAGTGTACCTGTCTCCTTTTCCTCCAGGGTATTACTCTGGATTAGAAAGGAGCAAAACAAGAGAAAGGGCCATCAGAAGGCTGTTGTAGTAGTCTAGGTAGGAGACGTTTAGGAAATAGTTAACAGTAGAGAGTAAGGGTGAGAAGGAGTCAAGGATGACATTAGAGAGTGAGAGGGAGGAGGGAGGAAGGATGATGCTTAAGTTTCTGGCCTGGACAACTTGCAGATAATGACATTCACCTGGGAAAGAGGTTAAACCAGAAATGAGCAAGCTAATTTTGAATATGTAGATCATGAGGTATTTGTAGAAATGGCCTTTAGACAGTTGATTAAGTGGGTTGGAGCTCAGAATAAGTTTGGAATAGGAATACTTATGTAGGACTCCTCTGCACATAGTTAATAATTGAAACAACAGGAGTACATAAGATTCCTAGACTGAATGGGTAGAATGGGGAGAGAGAAAAGGAGGACTAAAACAGGATTTTGAGGAACACCACTATTTAAAGCAGTGGTTCTCAACCTTCCTAATGCCGTGGTGTATTTTCATTGCTACACAGGGTTCATGACCCACAGGTTGAAAACTGCTGATTTAAAGCACGGGCACAGAAAGAGAAACCTGAATGCAGTGAGGAGTGGCAGAAAGAAAGACTATAAAGACTAGGTCTTTATATTCAAGGAAGCCAGGAGAAGAAAGGTGTTTCAGAAGAAGGACTAGATAGCAGTATCAGGTGGAAATGAGGAGTCAAGTAACATAAAGCCCAAGTGTCCACTGGATTAAGCAATAAAGTATTCTTTCATTACTTTAGTGAGGACAATGTCAGTGAAATAGTGGGGTGGAAATTAAATAGAAGTGGAAACTGAGTGGGAGGTAAGTATAGACATCTTCAAGAAGTTTAATTGAGAAGAGGTGAATAAGTGTTGTAGCTGGAGGTGTTTGATTCATGAAATTAAGGGAGGATTGTCTTTTGAAGATTTAAATGTTGATATAAATATGGCTGCAGATAGAGTGACAGGAAAATAGATCTAGTGATATGCTTAGGAGGGTAGGAGAAGACGAGAGATGTTATGATTAACCTCAGAAGAAGAAAGTATGTATTTTCCATGTTGGCAGGAGGAAAAGAAGAGTGGGCATGAATGGAATACACCTACGGTACAGAGATTCAGAAGTCTTTTTCTCTCTTATGTTTTTTTGGTCTATAAAATCAGAGTATGCATTAGGGGGACGGTGATTGGTGCCCTCGACAGTTTGAGGAACATGGGAAAGTGAAATACCCATAGTATCCACAAGAGAGAAGGTTATGAGTAGGTAGCCGGAGGCGTGCCAGGTACCATAGACAGCCCAATAGAGAATAGTTTTCTCCAACTTCATATCAGAATCACCTGGGCTAATTGTTAGACTGTAGCTTCAAAAGCACCAATATGTCTTACTAGATCTGGCTAGTCTAGTAAGTCCAACAAGCACCCAGGTGATTCAGAAATAAGAGCTCTTTATACTTTGAGAACTACCAATGAGGAGTCAAGGAGGGGATAACTTTAGTATGGAGTTTTGTTTTGCTTTGTTTTTTTTTTTTTTAATCAAATGGGGCAAAATCCCAGTGGAGAAGAAATAAGTCAAAAAGGAATAATTGATAGAGCAAAATTCCTATGGAGCTGGGAATTTTGGAGAAAACAGTTGGAAAGAACTGTTCTCTATTGGGCTGTTGATAATAGCTGGCATGTCTCTGGCTACCTACTCATAACCTTCTCTCTTGTGATATGATGTAGAATAAAGGAGAAGGATCAGCCTTGAACAGGAGAAGGCTTATGTCTTTAAGTATGGAGTAAAAGTATGGAGTACTCTTTAACATAAGCCTTAGTCTTCTATCAGTATGATAGAAAAGGAGGTAAAAAATAGATGTTGAGGCAGATAACACTGATAGTTTTACCTCCAACAATTTTTTTCCCCAGTAATGTTTCCAGTAAACTTGGAAAAGAGAAAAACAACAACAACAACAACAATAATAATAATAGTTGAATGTTGAATGCTTACACCATGGAATTCCAGTGGAACTCATTCATCAGGATTGAGGTTCCAATGGAATTCCATTACACCTGGAATTATGCCATTTAATCCTTACTATTAAAGTAATAGGTCCTATTCTATCACCCTTTCATAGAGAAAGAAGCTGAAATTAGAGAACAGATAAGTAACTTGTCCAGGGATGTGCAGATCTTAAGTGGCAAAAGCAAAGTAATCTAAATTTCAATCCACATTTGTCTAACAGCTATGCTTACACACTGAGCCACAGATATTATACTGCTAAACATATTGGGGAGGGGTTAGTAATTTACATGGTATTTATGGTGGTATTTAGCATAGACAATCCCCTCTAACATGAGAGATAGAAACTTTGTTTTTTCTTCATGACTTCTCTCCAGTGAGTCTCTTTCATTCTACCAGAACCTCAGTCCTGATGAATGGCTTCCTACTTTTTTCTTGCATGTCATTTAGGACTCTTTCTGTTGTAAGTGGCAAAAAACCAGACTCCAGCTGGTTTAACAAGAAAGAAGACAAAAGAATTGATTAGCCCACATAATTGAAAACTTCAGGAGAACTGCCTTCAGGTTTAGATGGATAGAAGCTCAGATAATATTGCTTTCTGATTTCTTTTGTAGCCTCTAGCTCCATTTCCCACTCTGTTGCCTTTGTCCTCAAACTTTATCTGGTGACTCAGAGGTCCCCACTGCATCATACAATGGCTCTAGCAGTTTTACTTGGTATAACTATAAATGAAGAGCTCCCTCCTCCATGCCAGCAGAAATTCTGAGCCTCAGAGGAATCATTTGCCAGATTTGGGACTTGTGTTGAACTCCAGAACCATCATTTTTGACCACCCTGAGTTGAAGTGGAAGTCAAGCCTACCCAAATCACATGAGCCATGAGGGGTTCAGACAGTTCTTCAAAGAAGATTCAGAGAACTGTTTTTACTAATTGTCATGACCACATAAATGATCATGTAAGACATGGATTGACAGAACACGCTGCAAGAGGTGAGGCTAACCATAGGTGCAGGATAATAGCACTGAACACTTCTTGCAGAGTCCTTTTATTGAGAAGATATATAATGGATGGAAAGATTACTAAGCAAAGACATGCAGGGGCTGTGTGCCCGGGGAAATGATCTCACAGATGTCAAGAAAGTATGTACTCAGGGAAATGATCTTCAAGGGTGGTAAGGAAATGATCTCCAAAATACTACATGCAATTTTTCTCCACTAATCCTTCAATAAATGCCATAAAATGCTTAATATTTAACATTAGCCTTACTGCTACAGGACTGAAATTTGCTCCTCCAGGATTACTGAGTTAACTTGGTGGTTTGTCTTCCAAGTCACAAGAGACTTCCAGGTTTGCCAGGAGAATGTCTTGTTCTCAGTAATTCCTCAGATGAGTTATGATATTGGTGGCTGTTGTAGTAAGTATGATGTTTAATACTCTATAATTAATAAAGGGTGAATGGATGATGAGAGGAAAACAGATGCCTTCCATGCCTTTCTCCCATCTCTCCTTCCATCATTAATGAACTTCCTATGTGCATTGTCAGTGACTCATAACGAAGTTGCTTGACCTTTTGACAAGAAGGAGATGGGCTCGATACTCTCCACAAATCTTACAATTCTAACAGAGTCTGTTTGTGCTTATATATCTTTGTAATTTCCTTCTTAAAACATCTTTACTGGCTCTCCATTGCCCACAATGGAGTGATTTACAATATTAGCTTTTGGTATTCCACTACTTGGATATTCCATGCTGTTTTAAAGTACTGAAATACTAGTATTTCTTGTGTTATGATACTGTCATTTCAGAGTTTAAAAAGATCTGAAATCTGAATCATTTATGTCTTGAGGCATACCAGACAAATTGCTTTATTAAAGTTTGGAATCAAATACAAATAGACTTGTTTAGAAAGCTGCCTTTTGTACTTCGAGAACAAAAGAAAATAACAACTAACAAAGTAAAACTTCTATTGCAAAATAATTCTATTACAAAGATTTCCAATGAATTGATTATGAACAGAACACTATTGGTAGTAATATAGCATCTGTACTAGAATCTCCATTTATGTCAGATGAAATGAGAAAATAAAGACAAATCAGAAATATTTTCTCAAAAGCTGAACAATTTTATATATAGTTTGCTATTGTCTTAATCTATTCAGGCTGCTATAACAAAATATTTAGACTGGATAAGTTATAAATAATAGAAATTTATTTTTCACAATTCTGGAATCTGGGAAGTCCAGGATCAAGGTGCCAGCAGATTTGGCATTTGGTGAAAGCTTACTGTCTGCCCCATACATGGCCCTTATGTGCTCACAAGACAGAAGGGCAGAAGAGCCACAAAAGGGCCAAAAAAGGAAAACTTGCTTCCTCAAGCCCCTTTTAAGAGAATTAATGTTATCCATGAGAATGAAACCCTCATGTCCTAATCACCTAAAGGTGCCACTTGTTACTACTGTTGCATTGGGGATTAAGTTTCTTTCTTTCCTTTTTTTTTTTTAGAGAAGAAAATAATTTTACCAAGAATACATGGGGATTAAGTTTCAACATGAATTTTGTAGGGATACAGCATTCAAACCATAACAGTTATCAATTTAAAAAATTATCTATGCAAAGAAAGGAAACATTGCCCCCTGAAAATCTCCTCAAAGTTGTCAACCAAGAGATAGGACTATTTGTAAATAATGGATGTCTTAGTCTGTTTTGTGCTGCTACAACAGAATATCTAAGAATGAGGAATTTGTAACAAATAGAAATTTATTGGCACTAGTTCTGGAGGCTGGGAAGTCCAAGACTGATGGACTGGCATCTGGCCACAAGGGCCTTCTTGTTGTATCCTCCATGGTGGAGGGCATGAGAGCAAGCAAGAAAGGGTTAGAGAGCAAGAGGGGCCCAAACTTGTCCTCTTATAAGGAACCTACTCCATAATAATGTTATTAATTCATCCATGAGGGTGGTGCCTAATCACTTTTTTTTGTAGAGACAGAGTCTCACTTTATTGCCCTTGGTAGAATGCCATGGCCTCACACTGCTCACAGCAACCTCCAACTCCTGGGCTTAGGTGATTCTCTTGTCTCAGCCTCCTGAGTAGCTAGAACTACAGTGTGCCCGCCACAATGCTGGGCTATTTTTTTGTTGCAGTTTGGCAAGGCCGGATTTGAACCTGCCACTCTCGGTATATGGGGCCAGTGCCCTGCCCACTGAGCCACAGGCACTGCCCTGAATAATCACTTCTTAAAAGTAGCACCTCTTAGAGGGGCAGGATGGCCAACTAAGGAAGCTTTCACTTGAAGTTCCTGTCCAGAGTAGAAAAGTTGGACTGAAGTGAACTCAGAGAAGTTGAAATTGGGAAGTTAAGCACAAGGAGAAGAAATCAAGTTGCACATCATCCCCACTGAGACAAGCTGCAAGGCTGAGAAAGGGGAAGAAAGATAACAGAGATTAGGTATGGAGTGACTAGTCTGAAGGCACCTGCTGCCAAGAGAATGGGAGATCCCTCCACCAACATGGAGGCTCACCATGGGCTTTCAGTGAGTTGAGTGAGCAGGGAACAAAGGACCTTTCACCTCACCCCATGGGAGAAGGCCATGAGGTCCCAGTTCTCCTATACCTGGGAATTTCCACCTCCGAGTCCAGTCCCCATTCTACCTGGTACAAAAGTGAATAAATATTCTCTCTATAGTCGTAAGCCCATAGCCCACCCTTCCCCCCGTCTGGTTGCTTGATGGATTGTCCCTGCAGAGGCCAGAGTGTTTGGCAAGTTCTCTGAGAAGACTCTGTATTGTGTGGGCTGCTGAACTGAGTGGCGCACGTCCTGCTGGGAGAGAAAACATTGGTGCCACAATTCTAACTTTGGCTTGGGAAAATAGGGTCTCTTCCGGCTCTCATTACTGCTAGAGGAGACCTTTCTCCAGCCCTTAGAGTAAGGTGACCAGATTTTAACATTGGTAAAGTGGGACATTGGTAAAGTGGGACACTATTGACGGGGGTGGGGATGGGTTTCTTAATTAAAAATTTGGTCTATATGGAGCAACAAAAATTTTCATGGAACACAAAAATAGTATTATAATATATATTTTTTAATTTTAACATATGTATAATTTATAAATATAATACATTAAAAATTATGTATAGTATTATTTTATTCTTTGGCATATTTCTCCTTTGAGTGAATTTTTTTAGTAGATTGCTGTCATTGTTTAAAAGGTCGTGACATTTTTCACAAGAATTTGTTAAATTATATTTCACACATAAAATGGCTTTCAAAGTCTCAACACTTGTGATTTTTCGGATGTCCACATTTTATTTACCGTAGAAAAAAGTTTCAGTTCAGTTGCAGCATTAGTTCCTGGTAAGGACAGCACGTATCCCACAATTTTTAGTGCATTATTGTATGGAACATGGTTTGTTTCAAAATGATGAAATATTTCTAAACATTTGTTCTCTATTGTGATTTTTGCT
>CAUYQV010142818.1:0-48422 GCA_963574575.1 Galagoides demidoff
CTGCTGACTGCGAGGAAGCCCCTCACAGCACTGGCACCTTGATGGGTTTGGCTTGTAACTCAGGCTTCTGAGAAACTTCTTGTGATCCTTGGTTTTCATACCAGCAAAATATAGCAGGCTGTGATCCCAGATGTTTGCTAATCCATTTTGAGTGTGCTGATATATGTGAACATGCAGTGTCACTCTGACCTAAGAAACAAGGAGACCACGTGTCCATGGTGCAGCAGCAGCAATATCTGGCTGATCCTAGAATTGGCTTCTGGACTATGGTTTCTGCATACTGTGGCCCAGGAAGCTAATGCTCCTGCACACATCCTCTGTTGTGAACAGGTTTGTCTTCACCTGGGGCAGCAAGCCCACAGCACACCTAGTCCCATATCCTCACTTAGAATGGATTTTCTTCTCTGTCAGAATTACGCTATACTAAGAACAACTTAAATAAATGCCTTCTAATTTGAATTTGTATACACATGCAAACTTAAATTTGCACACATGGGGAATCTTACAGATTGAGATTCAGAGCTTCTGGGATGGGATTTGAGATTTGTGAGCCAGCACAGTCTGGGGCTGCACCTTGAGTAGCAAAGAGCTAGCATCCCAGCCTGGCTTCTCCTAAAGAGATTATGCAGTGTTGGGGTCCCACCCCAGAAGCAGGATCCACTAAGATCTGTGGAAACTGGCAGTGATCAATTGAAGAATTATAAAGTTGGAAACTATGGTAAAGAAAGAGACATGAGACATAGAGTAGAATTAAAGGTGGGAGCTCAGGGGTCCATTGCCCATTTGTGGGCTTCTGGCAATGGCCTAGAGTGTTTGCTCCACTCTGATTTTATTGAAGTCTATTTTACCAGAGGGTAAGATGAGGGAGGGAACAAAGACTCCAGTAGTTTCTCTGACTGAGCATACCAGCTCCTGTTGTTATTATTATTAACCTAAAGTGTAGCCTTCAGAAATCTGAAATCTGAGCCTTATATTGGGAGAGCCTCCTGCTTGAGATCACACACATAGATTTCTAGGGAGGTGTTAAACTCTGCTAGTTCTCTGTGGAGTAAAATGCCACCAGTGTTAATCTCCCCTGAGGAATCAGTGGGAGGGTGGGCATTTTCCTCCCATCACCACCAAAGAAGATTTTCCTCTGTGATAAGGGATATAAGCTCTTCTGCACACATCTCAGGGCTCCAGCTACTCCCTTGATCTCTGCCCCAGGCAAATGCAAATCTCCACAATGGGTATCTGCTTTGTCTGTTTAACGGCAGAAAATGCCCTAGAAGATGTCTTTTTCTAGGACTTGCCACAGTCTCTTCTATGGCCATTATTTTCCTCAGAGTGCCCACAGACCCAGCAGGGGTATTTGTAAGCTGTATCTCCAACAGGCTAGAATTTCAGAAAACGCAAGAAGCTTGCTAGCAATGGCTGTCTTAAATATAAACTAACTGACTTTTCTTTGTTCTGACTCAGCTTTCTTTTTAGTTTTCCTCTTTTTCTGGGGGTGCTTTCCTTTGCCAAGAATGGGGTCTTTGGTCCCCATTCTTCCAGCACACAGTGTATCTTGTCTAATGATTTTCAGGCTCAAAACAGTTTAGATATTTTCTACCTTGCCACATTTCTATGAGTGGCCTGGAAAGATTCTTATATCCATTTAGAAAATGAAGACCTTGAGATTCTGAGAAATGAAGTGACTTATCTTCATTTACTTATGAAGGTAAACTCATAAGAAAAAAATCTATCTAAGGCTCTACTTACTGCAACTCAACTGTTTTATCAAGGAGGTAGGAGAACTTCTAGGCTCTGGCCTCTGAACTGCCACAGAATTACTTAACCCTTTTTCATGGCATCTTCTATGTATATCCCCATCACCATCCCAAGCTAACAGTAACTCCTGGAGGATAAAATTCTATTGTACATATCTTTGCACTCCCAGCCACTTTTGAGTGTGGAATTGGCAATATATATGTGTTGAATAAATGACTGGGTATCTTAAGATGCTTAATGATTGTCAATGAAGAATGACATCTTTTATGATTCTTAGCTTTGTAATGGCATCTCATTGCTCATAGAGGTGGCTCTTTATCTTCTGGGAAGTCAAGGATTCCACTGAGAATCTGATAGCTTGTATGGTCCTCTATGGTGCCTTTCTCTAAGAAGGGTGTTGCTATGGTTTTCATTTTCCCCTCAAAAATTCATGTTGAAATTTAATGGCTGGCCAGACATGGTGACTCATGCCTGTACTTCTAAGCACTTTGGGAAGCCAAGGTGGGAGAATTGTTTGATTTCAGGAGTTCAAGACAAGCCTGAGCAACATAGTTAGACCCCATCTCTACAAAATATAGAAAAATTATTCAGGTATGGTGGTATGCACCTGTAGTCCCAGCTACTTGGGAGGCTGAGTCAGGAGGATCATTTGAGGCCAGTAGTTCGAGGCTGCACTCTAGGCTAGGCAACACAGTGATACCCTGTCTCAAGAAGAAAAAAAAAAGATAACAAAATTTAATGGCCATCATAACAGTACATGTATTAAGAGGCAGGATATTTATGAAGTTGGCTCAATCCTCATGATCGAGCCAACTTCATAAAGGTTAATTCCTTTATGAAGGTTAATGCCATTTCTTGGAAATGGGTTAGTTATCATGGTAGTGGGTTTCTGATAAAAGGGTAAAGTTCAGCCTTGAGTTCTCTCTCTGCCTCATTTCTTTCTTATGCCTTCTTCTATGGGATAACCCTCACTAGATGCCAGCTTTTGGAGTTTCCAGCCCTCAGAACCACAAATCAAATGAAATTCTATTCTTATTAAATTATCCAGTCTGTTGTATTCTGTTATAGTAGCCGAAAATGAAATGAGACAGAAAATTGGTACCAAGAAGTGGGGCTGTTGCTATAACAAATTCCTGACAATGTAGAAGTGGTTTTGGAACTGAGTATTGGGAGAGTCTGGAAGAGTTTGGAGGAGAATAGTAGGGAAATCTTGTATTGCCATAAACACAGCATTAAGGGCATCTTTGGTGGGGGTTCAGAAGAAGAGAGCTTCAGGAAAATATTCTTAGAGATTACTTAAGTAGTCATGGCCAGAATGTTGGTAGAAATATGCATGGTGAAAATATTCTGATGAGCTTCTGGGTAGGATGAGCTCAGCAAAGCCAGAGGGATGAAGCTGCCTGAGACCTTGGGACCCAGCCCCAGACCAGTGTACCCAGAAAGCAGGACATGAATGAAGGATATTACTTTCCAGTATTAAGAATAATGTTGTTTGCCATGTTGGGTTTTACTTGGGATCTGTTACTTTACTTTACTGTGGCTCCCTTAAGCAATAGGAACATTTGTCCTGTGCCTGTCTTACCATTGCATTTTGGAAGTAGACAACTTGTTTTGATTTCACAGACTTACAGCTGGAGGGAATTTGCCTCAGGATGAATTATGCTTTGAGTCTCACCAATATCTGATTTAGATGAGACTCTGGACTTTTGAATTGATGCTGGAGCAAGTTAGGACTTTGGGGGCTGTTGGGATGGAATGAATGTATTTCGCATGTGAAAAGAACAAGAAGTTTGGGGAGCTGAGGGTAGAACGCTATGGTTTGTGTATTTGAATGCCTGCTCCAAAATTGATACTGAAATTTAATTGCTATTGTAATAATACTAAGAGGTGGAGTCTTTAAGAGGCGATTAGGCCACTGCCCTCAGGGATGGATTAATGCCCTTATCTTGGGAGTGGGTTAGTTATTATAGGAGTGGGTTCCCCATTTCTCTCTCTTTATCAAGCACTCACATGACCTCATTCATGGGGCCTGACATTCAATGTTCTTTAGGATGTGGGCAATAGGCTTTCTCCCCTGATGTACTAGGTAAAGCTACTTTCATAGCAAGTGACAGAAATCTATTTGTTTTAAACAAAATTATATTTATGTTTATTTTTATGTGAGAGGCAAGTCTACTGAGATAGCTTACGGAATTGATGGAAGATTTAGAAATGAGTAAGATTCAAATGGCAGTTCCAGAAACCTCAGTAGGGGTTAGTAGCAGGGGCTGAATGACACAGGATCATTCTACCTCCTCTTCTTTATTCACCTTAATGGGACATGGGTGTGGGCAGCTTCCAGTTCATGATTCACAGACCTGAGACCAGGGGGAAGAGGGCTTTTTATACCCATTTTAATAAAAATAAAGAGACTCAAGAAAAGTCTCTGATTGGCTTGGCTCAACCCCTCCACGGACCAGTTACTATGGCTAAGCAGGGGGGACAAGATTACAAGGTCACCCCTTGCGACCTTGGAGGAAGGATCAAGGAAGGATCAAGTCCTAGGAAGGCAGCTCCCTTTCACACCACATAGGTGGGGTGTGAGGGATGCCAAGTCTTCCAAAAGAGAAGGAAGTCCCTATGGGGTGGGGGACATGAGATCTTAGGCAGTGACTCTGATTTGTGTTTTCTGTAATTCTGTTTCTGAAATTCTTTTTGTCTCTGCATGGATTTTTTCCTTGTCCTTTCAGTACAATATTCATCCCCACCTCTAGGCCTCCTGAGATGCCTCCCCACCTGCTTCTGCATTTTGATTTTATCTTCTTCATTTGTTTCCCGAGGGCTACTCTAACAAGGTACCACATAATGGGCTTAAGACAACAGAAATGTATTCTCCCACAGTGCTGGAGCCTAGAAGTTCAAAACCTGGGTGTCTGCAGGGCTGACTCATTCTGGGTATCCCTTCCTCTCGCCCAGCTTTGGTGACAGCTGGCAAATACTTGGCTTTCCTCAGCTGATAGAGGCAACGCTCCAATCTCCAGCTGCATCTTCACGAGGCATTTTCCTATGTCCGTCTTTGCAAGGCTGTCATCACTCTGTGCTTCTCTTCTTCCTACAATACAGCAGTGGCATTGGATTAAAGACTGATACTTCTTGATCTGATCCCATCCTAGCTAATAGGCTACAACCAGCCTATTTCTTAAGAAGGTCCTTTTCGATGTACTTAGTGCTAAGACTTCAACATATGAATCTTTTCAGGGGATGCAATTCAATCCATACCTGCTCCTTCAAGCCCAGCCCTCCCCCACCCCCAGGAGTACTTTGCTGACTGTCCCAGGCCAGGGCTGCTACTCCTCTGAGCACCACCATCCTAACTGTGGAGCTGCTCCATGACCTGAGCTCAGTCTGTGGCCCTCTGTGGACATCTCACCTTCTCATGAAATTGGAAGTTCTTTGAGGGCAAGAATCCAGATCTTGTTACTATTCCCTATGGTGTCCAGACAGTGCCTAACACATGTGGGTTATCAGTGAAAGCCTGGGAGTGAACATGGGGGAGTTATCACGAGCCTGCTTAGAATATGTCCTAATCCTGCCTCCTGCCTACCAGGAAATGCCTGAAAGGGAAACTCTGGGTAGAGGTGACACTCATCGGTCTTTCTGCCTTTTGCTGTTCATACAGAATCATTTGTGGGGCAGGGCTGAGAACAGCAGGCAGCAACAGGAGAGCACCACGCTCATGCTCTAAGTTGTACCTGGGTGAGGCCCTGCCAGGCTGCCTCCACCTTCAGACTTACTTTGGGGTCGAGAAGGCAGTAGTGTGGGACAAACCACTTTGGAGACATGCACAGGTTTATCTGTTCTTTATCATTTAGGTCAGGGACATCCTAGGATTCAGGAAACCCAATGTTTGACGCTTATTCTGCGTTAATGTCCTATTTGCCCCAAGTTAGTTTCTTTTTTAGGGGGGATGGGGAAAGAGGTTAAATTAAGTTTTATTTGCTCTGTTTCAGTTTACGATAACCTCTCACAAATGTCTTTTACAAACAAAGCATCTATCTGGGGTGTGTGATACAAAATTATAAGTTAGTTGGTTTTTCCCATTCAAATTATAAACTATCAATGTATCATATGAGAGTCCTAAGAGGGAGCTGAATTTCAAATAAAAAATGCTATTCTCGGTTTGCACAGTAGAGAGTAATCGTTTGTCTCTATATCCCCATTCTGTGTATTTTCTCATAGTCAGCCTACTAACTTAATAATTTGGTTTATACCACTGTTTAAAAAGAAAAGTCTATACAATAATTTGAGACCATGGTGTTATCTTCATTTCACCAATGTCTCAAGTTATATTCTTGGAGAAGGGCCTCCAAAGAGCATTTTCACACCGACGGATGGGCAGGCTCTGTGTCGACTGTCAGCACTAGGAAAAGTGAAGGATCCGGAATGCCCAGTATTTAGCTGATGACAGTGGAATGCCACAAGTAGTTACATGGGAAAAAAATAGTCAGCCCGGGCAATACTGCGTTGAGAACTGGCTGCCATGCATGGTGACATTGGGTTGACCAGCAGGAGATCAAAGCGGCTGGGCGCCTCAGCCGGGGTGGTAGCCGGCCACTGTGCTCTGGCCTCCCTGCCCCGCTCCATAAACCATTGCTGACAGGGTGGCATCTCCAGCAGGCCGGCATTGCTGAAGGGAACACGTGCAGCCATATTTCAGCCTGGACACCAGGACTTTAATGTGAACGTCTGGGGCTGAAGTTGCACTGAAGCTGATTTGTGGCGGTCTGAATTTACGGCCTTGGAGGATAGCAGCATCTACCAACTAGACCCATATGTGTTCAGTCCCTAAGCCTGGGTCTCAGAGAGCAGCACAGGGAGAGGATGAGGAGGGCAGGCTGGGAGGGGGATTTTATTACATTTCCTGGCAATAGGTGGTGAAATAGGCCCTCTAGCAATGGTTTTTTAGGGGCATTTTTTGATGTCCTCTTTTCTCCCTCTTACTCATCCCTTCCTTTCTTTTACCCATGGCTTTCTGCACAGCCTTGAGCTTGTTGAACAGATTTGTAGAAATAACTCAAAATCATGAACATGTTTCATACTAGGAGGCTGACACCCCAAAGTAGTTTATTCTAGGGACACTGGCTTTGTGCTATGAAGAGAGCAGGGCTCAGCTTCTCTTGTGAGTGGTGAGCTGGGTAGCTCTGCTTCTAGGTGAGCTTGGGGAGACCCTCTAGAAGGACACAGGGCCCAATGGGCACACATGGTGGGGGGCTGTCCCATATACTGTCTCTCCCCTCACTGCTGCCTTCTTTTGACTGATAGGTCTGACGTCTCTGAAGATGCAAAGAGGAACCAGCCTCCACTGAGCCCTCCCAGCTGAGACCCAGGAACCCATCAGTCAACAGACATTCACAGGCCCTGGGCTAGGTCAAGTTACATTATGCATTACCCTTCCTTTTCCCAGTAAAGAAAGACTCTAAATTGCTTTCTCTGAGGGACATGTGACACAGACTTGTTCAGACCCTAAGGTAGGGCCTGAGACCAGCTCCTCTCTTGAGAGCAGATATGCAGACTGTTTGCAGGGAGCCTATGGGGGTACAGCAGGAGATGGACAGGGAAATGGGGGGAAAGGGTCTGTGCCAGGGTGGCAGTTGGTAAGCTGTGTTCCATCTCCCATGTGGGAAGCAGAAGGCATGGATGATCCTGGGCATATAATGTTCTTTCTTGATCAATCCCTGTTAGGTGGCAGGGCACATAGCCTCCTGGCCTGTGGGGTAGGGGTGTGTGGACATGCACAGGAAGGGAGGCATGGCGGTAGCAAGGGGACAGCCATGACAAGGTAGAAGAGGTTCTTAGATCGGAGTAAAAGGACTATGTCCTAAGCAATAGCTCTACCATGTCCCTGAAATATGGCTTTGGGCCAGTCATTGTAGTCTTGAGTATGAAATTGCTTTGCTGAAAAAATAGGCTGATAATCTCTGTCCTGCTTCCCTTCTTCACAGAGCTGTAGCATGACCAAAGGAGGGGACATATGTGGAACATTGTTACGGGGACTATAACTAAACGAAGTAGTGTGTGGGTGGGGACAGTATAGACTCATAGGAAAGCAAAAAGAGATCACCAGGCCTCATACTCTGATTTTTTATACTAAGAGAAATCCAGAAAGGTTAAGAGATTTGCCAAGGACATACAGCATTAGGCTGATGAGATGAATGGTAAACACAAAATAAGGTGGAACTAATGAAATGTATTTGGAAGTTGAAGGAACTAGTCAGAAAAAGGACTCATTTCTGCTATCTGGAAGCAAAACAAGATATCCCCGTGGGGCTGCTTTTCTTTATTTATTTTCATCGTAGCTGAACATGATTCTGCCAACATTATTCCAAAATAACATTAGTTTCCCATTTTAGGACTGGATTTCTAATTGGCTTTGTTTCTCACAAAGAAACCTGGTTCCTCCACACCCATGAGTTGGCTTCTTCCCCGCCCTCTCTGCTGCTCTGTGACCCAGGAAAATGAGCCAGAAAAGGAGAACCAGGGACCTGCCAAGAATGCTCGTGTTGGGGGAACGATCCCAACCCCGGGATAATGAAGTGTGGATCACTGGCAAATTTCTCCAGATAATAGTCTAGCAGGAAAAATAATGTTCAGTTAAAAAACTGGCAGCAATTCTCTCAGGGAAAGAATTGTCTTTTGTTCAGCTGAATACCTTGATGACGTTTTGGAGGACAAAGGGTGAGCTTCCCCCAGGCATGGCTTAGCTGAGCTAGACTGGAGGTTTCAGCCTTGGCTGAACATTGAAATCACCTGAGGACCTTTGAAAAAATATGCCTGCCCACAGCTCGTCTCGGCAGCCTCTGATGTCATAGGTCCTCGTATGGGTGTTTTAAAAGACGTCTTCAGGAAGTGTCTAGCCAGGGTTGAGATTCCCCTGAACCAGAACCAAACAAGAGGAGCAGGGAGAAGGATGATAGAACTGGGGGCTGGTGACCTGATGGGAGATAGGAGAAGAAGAAGGGAGTCTGTCTGGGCGGCCGTGGGTTTGGACTCTCTGTGAAGAGATGGCTGGTGAGGGGTTTCGAGAGCTGAGACGAAGCAGGGAGCTGTTGAAAAGAAATCCCTGGCATTTAGTTTTAGTTCGGCTGCTGCACTGCAGGATCATCCCACCCTGTATGTTCACATCCCCAGGGAAGGTCTCTCTATGCCCAGGTAGCGTCCACTGTTGGGAGCTGCAGGAACAGAGGCCCCAGTGATGGGCAAAGAAAGTCCAACACGCCCGGAAGATAAAAACTGCAGCAGGATTGATAACTCAGGAAGAGTTGGAAACTGGAGCTAGAGGGAACCGGGACAGACATAACCTCCTTAAGGATCCTCTGAGATATTAGAAAGGATGCTGGGCCTCCTACTGTTTGTGGACTAGGCATTTAAGTTGATTTTCTTTAAATCTCAATGGATAGTGCCCCAGCTGCTGAGGACATGAAGAGAGCGGGGACTCGAGCCAAAGGATAATAAATAATTCACCACCTTCCAATTTTTCCACCTTATATTTTATAGCTATCACAGTTCATTCACATTCATTTTGTTTTGAGCCTTCCAACAGGCCTGATAGATGGGTAAGGAAGGAATTTGTCACATTTGCTCGCCAAGAAGCGGTGGTCCTCAGCAACTGGGAGCTTGTATACAACTTACAGCAGCTCCAGAGCTTGGGGCATCACTAGCTCCCAGCCGTCACTCCTGGCCTCAGTTTGGTGACCACCCTGCCCTTCCAGGCTGGGGTTTGTTTTTCTGAGCACTTCAGCCCTGGAGGGAGACCTTCTTCTGTTTTAACACTCCATTCTTAAACAAGTGCACTCTAGATCCCACATTTATTTTAATCTCTTCCTTGTATTCCTCGTTTTCCCCTCCCTATTCTTTCTTTCTTCTCTCCCCATCCCCTTTGTCTATTACTCTCTATCTCCTTAGCTCCTCATCCCTGTCCACCCACCATTTCTTTAAAGTTTACATGGCCTCACTCTCCCTGGACAGACTCCCCTCTATCAGTGGAGTCGTGTAAGGAGTACGCATGAAAACATTTTCTAGCCCTTCCTCATTAGCTAGCCCTCTCTGCTTTGCCATCTGATTGAGAGTGAAGCAAATGTCCTACCAGCATGGGTGGCAGAATCACCCAGCCTGCCGTCCGGACACAGTTGCCCTGCCTAGCACTGAGGACTTCCACGGTTTCCTCCTGGACCTCTGTAAGTTGTTGATGTAACGCTCATTCTCAGCAAATAGAGAGAACTAAATATGCTAACCGTTTTTAGCTGACCTTTGGTCTAGATTTAGAAGAAAGGAATGGTGACCCATTTTTCCCACATGGAAGTAAATAGCTGAGTGTATTTAATGCCCAGGTGTTTGCCATATAGCTTGATAGAAAACCATGTCCTGGAAAACTATAAGCCAATCTAACTTATAGAAATAAACGGAGTGAGAATCATTATTTTTTATTGGTACCACTTAATGTGAAGAAAATGCACATTTTCCAAAAATATGGAAAAAACGTTTCGTTTGCCTTATTGGGTCCAAATGTTAGGTTTAAATTATTTTACTATGCAAACTTTCTTTCATATTTTGGCAGTAGTGATTTCCATTTTTATTCCTTTGGTATCCATAATCTTATGAGAATCAAAAACATATGCTTTGAGATCACTGGACAGCTCCTCCTCCAACATTTTA
Source organism: Galagoides demidoff (assembly GCA_963574575.1). Lineage (NCBI taxonomy): Eukaryota > Metazoa > Chordata > Mammalia > Primates > Galagidae > Galagoides > Galagoides demidoff. Next base: position 10,444 of record CAUYQV010142818.1, read on the forward strand.
AAAATGCACAGGGAAGGTTATTGCTCTGGTAGCAAAAATACCAGGAACTCTATGGGAGAAAATTATGAGGACATCTAGGTTGGATGGGAAAGAGGTTCAAAAGGTGCTTTCTGGTTTTCATGCTTTTGATTTGCAAGTCATTAAGCTGGGAGAGCCTCTGCTGCCTGCTGAGTGCCACTAGGAATGCAGGCTTTTCTTCCCCAATAGAGGATGCGTATTCAGTGACTCTGGGTTTATAGAACTAGAGGAGAATGGAGGATGTTGATTCTCTAATGCTTCTACGGATGGGGCACTTGCTGCTTGGAGGAGTGGGCTAAGAGTGGATGGACTTCTGGCCTCTGTTTGTTTCTGGAAGAGAGGGCTTCTGGCAGTCAAGGAAATGCATCATCAAAATTTCAGGGTCAAAGAGAGGAGGATAAAAGTCAGTAAAAACATTGAATGTTTGTACTCTCTCCTAAAAAAAAAATTATTGGAGAAAAAATTTAGGGAACATTTAGGGCTCCGAGTCCCTCAGGGTTAGGATGTCAGGGCTTGAGCTGGCCTTGCCCATGCACTGGGCTATAATCCAGATCTTATGTCAGCAGGTTACAAAGCGCTTCAGGGGTCTTTGGTCAGCCAGCCTCGTTTTGTGACTTTTTAAATCCTTTTACTGGGAAGTGATGCTTTAGTGTGATATCAGAAGGATCCCAGTGTTGGGAGGTGAGCAAACTGATGTTGGTGCTATGCTTCAGAACATAGATGTGTCCAGAGAGAGAAAATGCTATCTGTAGAGGGTCCTGCTTTTCTCTCTCAGACTCAAAGCTGGAAACCTTAAGACCACTCCACACCAAGTAAGGTGGCTGGACACCTTTGTAAACAGGTGGTTTAATGAGCCTTCCAGTGTGCAGGGGCTTTAACATAGAAGGCTGCACCAGCTCATGATTTTGCTTATTCCTCATTCCAAGAAAAGCCCACATCAGCCCTAAAAGACTGGATTCAGAGCAAGAGGATTAAGTGGGGATTCTGGATCCCATTGATTATAGAGGTTAATAAATCCTGTTTGTAGTGTATGTACATGGATCTGTATATTCATTTTGGGGAGATGATAGAGAAGTTTATTAAAATGCCATAGAAATCATTGGCTTGTGAAAGGCTGGAAACCTCTAAAAAGGGAGATTTTTTCTGGTACTGAAGTAGTGCTTACTAGTTAGTTGGAATCTGGTTTCTCTCAGACACCAGCGCTGGAGATTCTCCTCTGACTGTGCCCACTCACACCTCTCTGTCTGCCTCCGATCACCAATGGCAGAGTTGGTGGCTGGGACCTGAAGTCTTCTAGTTCATTGCTTTCCTGTACTACTCTCATTTCCCTAGGCAGGATGTAAGCTTGGTGAGGGCAGACCCCTTCCACCCAACATTTATGACTCTGGGCACAGCCTTAGAGGCCTGAGTTCTGCAGGGATTGTTTAGAGATGTTCAGGGTCACACCAGTCTGCCTCTTCTTCTCTTTCTGGTTCCTACTCAGGGACCATTCAGTGCCATGACTCCAGACAATAGCATTAGGGGGGTGAATACAGCCACATATGAACCCCTTTCTCTCCTCCTCTTCCTCCTCTCCTTCTTCTAAGACAAAGACAGAGAGTATATGGCTAGCCATACCCCCAGATGTTCTGCCAAAGGACCCTCACTTTCCAGGCAAGCTGTGGAATTTGGCCTCCCCTCCCAGTCCCATATAAAAGAGATCTCTAACTCTACCCCCCCTGGTGCAGATGCCATCTTTGCACTGCCCAGGTGGTTGCTGTCCCTTTTAAAAAAGCTGACCTAAACTCAGTTCCCCTGTGGCCTCGTCTCTGGGCACCACTGCTTACTCCTTTCAAATAGGAGCCTGTGATTGTGTTCCCGCAGTGATATTTGCTGATGGTTTCTGTGGCCTATGGTTCTCTTTTTTCTAAGTGATCTTACTTTTTAGGACTTTACAGAGCCCACATAGGCATTTGAGACTATACCTGACACATGGTCAACCTGTCCAGCCTGAGGTCTGTCCTCCTCTCTCCCAATATCCCTCCAAGCCAAGCCAAACCTCCAGTGTTTCCAGAAATGTTCAGGACCATTCTTTGCTTCCTACCATGTATCTGCCATGTTTCTGTTCTCTGAGTATAGGCCTTATTTAGTGCAAATAGCTATATGTGTGTACCTCAAGTTTTCTTCACTCTTGAATTTGGGATTCATGAACAGGTATTATAACACATAGGCCATTTTACTCTATTCCATTCACAGTAGTGGCAAAGAAGATGAAATATTTGGGAGTTTATCTAACAAAGAGGCGAAAGATCTCTATAAAGAGAACTATGAAACTCTAAGAAAAGAAATAGTTTAAGATATTGACAAATGGAAAAACATAACCATGCTCATGGCTGGGAAGAATCAACATTGTTAACATGTCCATACTACCCAAAGAAATATACAATTTTAATGCAATCCCTATTAAAACACCACTGTCATACTTTAAAGACCTTGAAATAATTATACTTTATTTTATATGGAATTATAAAAAACCTCGAATAGCGAAGACATTGATCACCCTCTTCTAACGTGGAAGTTTTCAGCAGGGAGGTCTGCAGTCATTCTAATATTCTTCCTCTTGTAGGTTATGTTTTCTTACATCTAGCAGCTTTTAGTATTTTCTCTTTCATATTAACTTTAGTGAAGTTAATTATGATGTGTCTGGGGGATGTCTTATTTGGGTTGAGTCATGCTGCGGTTCTGAAGCTGTCTGCTCTGTCTGCTATCTGAATTTCAGGATCTCTTGGCATATCTGGAAAGTTCTCTTTCATAATTTCATAAAGAAGAGCCTCTGTGTTTAGGGAAGCAACTTCATTGCCTTCAGGGATTCCTATAAGGAGAATATTAGTTTTCTTCAAATTATTCAGAGTTCTCTGAGAGAATGATCCATTTTTGCTTTTGATTTCTGTTCCTCTTTGGATGCTTGGGCATGTTCAGAACCTTTGTCTTCTATGTCTGAGATCCTTTCTTCTGCCTGCTGCATTCTGTTACCAGGGAATTCTACTGTATTTTTCAGATCTTTGAGGGCTGCAATCTCTTGCCTTAATGTTTCAAAATCTTTGGTGGTTTTGTCTTTGAATTAGTTGAATTCTTGCGTGAACTTCTGGAATGCTCCTTGAATTTCTAATTCTATCTTTGCCTCTCTTCTATTAATCTTATTTGCAATCCAAATTCTGAATTCGATTTCTGACATCTCAGCCATCTTTTTATGAAGGGGATCTTCAGTTTCATCTGCCACATCCTTTCTGGGGGGGGGGTTTGATCTACTCTGGTTATTCATATTACCAGAGTTTATCCACTAATTCCACCCCATGATTATTTTACCCCATTTGGCTTTTCCCCTTGAGTTTTGTCAAGGACCCATATGGTGTTACAGCCTGAGAGACTGGGGACCTGTTTGGTGTGGTGGAGCTAAGGGGCTCTGTCTTATTTTCAGCTAGTCTCTGTCCCACCCTAGTGAATCAGGAAAGAAATCTTATCTGGAACTGCAGCTGCAACTGAAATTACTTATTATTCAAACTAAAGATAATCTGTTATTTTCTGTATGAGCCAAGCAGATGAGTTTATTGTGGACACAACAGGAATCACTTCTTTTTCTTTTATAATGTGAAAAAAAGAAAAACATCACAATTTATTTCTTTTTCACTTTTTACTTTTTTATTTCAAAATATTAACAGTGTGCAAATGGTTTTTTGGTTACATGAATCACTTTTGTAATGCTTGAGTCAAGGCCAAAAGTGTGCTCATTAGTGAAACAGTGTTCAATACACCATCAAGTGGTTTATGCCCAGCCCCTCTATTACCCTTCCTCTTACTTGATTTCCACTGATTTTCACTTTGCTCTATGCATGTATGTGCTCATTGGTTAGATCCAATTTAATAGAGTGTATACGTGGTGTTTGTTTTCTATTCTGTAAATACTTCACTTAGTTCCATTCAGATTGTTGCAGAAGGCATTAATTCATCCTTATAAGGCTGAATAGTACTCCATTGTATACATATACCACATTCTGTTAATCCATTCATGAATTGATGAGCAGTGGATTGATTATATATCTTTGCAATTGTGAATTGTGCTGTAATAAATATTCACATGCAGGTGTATTTCTGTTAAAAATGGCTTATTTTCCTTTGGATAAGTAGTGGAATTGGTGGGTTAAATGGTAGGTGTACTACTAGTTCTTTGAGTTGTCTCTGTACTGTTTTCTGTAGAAGTTGTACTAATTTTCAGTCCTACCAACACTAAACAAGCCTTCCTTTCTCTCTTCATCACACCGGCATCTATTGTTTTTGGACTTTTTAATAAAAGTCATTCTAATAGGGGTAAGGTGATATCTCATTGTGGTTTTAATTTGCATTTCTCTGATTGTTAGTAATATGAACATTTTTCATGTGTTTATTGGCCATTAAACCCTCTTTTGGAAAGCTTCTGTTTATGTCTCTTGCCCATTTTTTCATGTGTGTGTGAGGGGGGTTGTTTTGTTTTGTTTTGTTTTCTCTGGCTGATTTGCTTGAATTCTCTGTGGACTCCGTTTATTAGCATTTTACGAGACGTGCACTTTTTGAAGATTTTTCTCCCTTTCTTTAGGTTGTCTATTTGCTCTGTTGATTATTTCCTTAGCTGTGTAAAAACTTAAATTTTTACTATCTATTCTTTGATAGTAGAATAAATCTCTACTATTCTTTCTGGGGCAAGGTACTGCTTTTCTGGTATTATTAGGTATAGGATGAGGTGGTTCTTGGGTCTCTCCTTAGCATTTTCTATCATGGTAATACTTATTCTATGAGTAAAAGTAGAAATTCTGCCAGTCAATTCCAATTATGTGGAAACTGGGTACTAAAAGATAGAATAGGCTTGAGGTCTTGCTCAGCCTAACATACAATGAACATAGGTGAAATTTCCATTTATCTCCTGACTCCCAAATCCCCTCATAGAAGATACTGTGATATTTTTCTTTTCCAAGAACTAATTTGGGCCCAGTGTCCAAAGATCCCTGAAAGTTATAGATTACTGTCCTTCCCAAAGACGTGGTTATTGTGATAGACACAGCTCTCTTTGTTAAAGCATCAAGAGGGAATGTTAGAATACACACTTGTGATATTATTAGAGTCCAAACTCAAGATCACCTATCTTTATTTCTTTTGGGTCAAGGAAAACTAGATACTTAAATTGATCCAAATCTACAAATTGGGTGAGAAAACATCATAAATTTTGGATGCTTATGTAAGATCTCCACTCACTGAGTCTAGGGTTTATTCATTTCTGTGTTTATACTCTGTACCCCATGATCAATATACCACCCACTAAATGGTGGTGTTAGTGTTATCTATTAAGAGTTATATAGTTTTCACACTCTCTTCTTGTCAGCTTATTATCTCCAAAATATTAAGCTATGAGCCTTTTGATTCTCTCCTCTATAGTATACCAAAAAAAGAGAGAGAGAGAGAGAGAGAGAAAAGAAAAAAGAAAAAGAAGAAAATTTAAGTCAGGGTCAAGTTATCCAAACTTAAAAATAAAAGTTAGAGCCTCTCCTAGCTGCTCAAGGTAGCTCAATAAACCAAGGCCCAGCTTGTTAAGAAGTAAAGAGAGAAGAGAAAAGAGAGGAAGATTTTTAAATATACAAATTTTATAGAGAAAAGTAAATTATGAAATTAAATTAATTACTTTGAAGCAAATTTGTTTCCAAATTGAATTATTTCCAAAATAATAGTGTGACAAATGAACCACTGTTCCTTTCATGTTCTCATCGACCGTGTGTGTAGCAGGTAATGTATATGAGGTCGGAATTGTTTTGCAAGTAAAAGCATTTTGAATGTGTGAGTATATGTTTATGTATCATCTGCAGATACATACGTACAACCATTTACTTGAAGAAAATTGCTCAAAAATAGTTGGAAACTTGTTTTTTTGTAACATTTTAGTCTGATGAGAAATTTAGACAGGGCACTTGGAGTGAATGACCTGAAGTGAGAAAAATAAGTGAAGAGTAGGTCTTTCTTGTTCTGAAGTTCTAATGTCCTTTTCTAGCAACTGGCACAATCTGGCTGTCTATCAATCTATCTATATATGCATATGCACATACAATACAGTTATATATACAATTTTTTTTTTGGAAGTTTTTGGCTGGGGCTGGGTTTGAACCTGCCAGCACCCTACTCCTTTGAGCCACAGGCACTGCCCGATATGTACAATTTGTATCTGGCATGATTAATTTTTTTATCTTCAATGTCTTGCAAAAGAGATATGCTCTCTGATCACATATACTATGATTTAGTGTACAGGAAACTTAATCATCTCACTATCTCTCAAAATATCATGCTTGCTCACTGACTTCACATAATTGCACTATTAGTACTAGGAAAGTAAGAGCTTGTTGGTACTTTAGTAGAAGATAGTAAAATACACAAAAATAGAAAATCCTGCCATGTTGGTTAAGCATTAGTGGTGAAGACCCAGCTGTACCATGATTAGGATACTCTCCACAGAATGACAGAGCAATAGCTGTACTTTGCATTCCCTGCCACGAGATAGGGATGTAGAAGATAGAGAATGCCAGGATTTAGAGGCAACAAACAGATCTGCTCACTGCATGACTCAAAAGGCTAGTTACCTCCAGTGGGGCCCAAAGGAAAGAAGCCCTCTCCCGTGGCTCTAAGATCCACGGGGACCAGTGATTCATGAAATGTCTGTGGGATGCTGTATGGAGCCAGAAGCAAGCTCTGATAAAGAAATTCAGGGAGACTCCCTAAGGAGGCATCTTTTAGCTTCTGCCAGAGATTCCACAGATTTGACTCTGAAGTTAATGACACTCAAACCAAGAATGTTACAGAATTTATTCTGAAAATGAGAGTTAATATGATGGTGGCAATGCTGCCCAGTCTTCACTGGCAGGCAGCTTTATTCAGGGCCAAGTGTCTGATGTCACTATTTTGGTTAAAGCTGACTCCTAGTCATGCTGGCAGCAAAAACAGAGGAGTTTTCTTTCTGATCAGTTAGGCACCATGATTATGGAAGTGTTTTTTTTGTTTTTGTTTTTGTTTTTTTTCCTGGCTGTGTGGCCTCTCTTTGGTCATCCTGGTAGAGTCCATGAACTATCCAATTCTTTGATTAGAAATCATTTTCAGCTTAATTGTCCAGAGTTGGTTTCTTTGGCTTGCAACTTAGAACACCAACTGATCATATGCTGTGCCTTTAAAATACTTCTTTTGAGAATATGCTGAAAGAGGTGGTTTATAGTTTCCTAGTGTGGATTATAGGTGGCAAAGCATGCTGAAAAAACTGGTACTGTTGAAAAGATTAATCAGCTGATAGATTGGAAAGTATAGAGGTTGAGCAGCTCTAAACTAAGGAGTTCTCATAAGCTTATGAACAATTAGTTTTATAAGGTGAAATCAATAGTGGTAAACTGCTAACCTCCCTAAATAAAATCCAAGCCATTCTTTACACACATAAAGCAGAGGGTTGGCTTTTAATTTTTATGTTTTTAAATCATGTGCCTTCCCTGCTCAGAAACACGCAGTGACTCTCTAATGAAATATTTGAAGTTTATTAGAGGTTTTAACACCCCATTGTTCTTTGTCTGGTTTCATGATATTTCCTGCACGCATTTTTTAAAAGTGCCCAATAAAAATAATATTGTTTTCAGAATTTCCCAACACATTTTTAGTGTTTAAAAACAGAACTAGAAAAAAACTGGCTTTTCATCAACTGGTCCTTCATCGCCTAAACATTTACTTTTTAGTAAGTCAACTCACACCAGACCTTGGCTAATCAAACATGTTTACCATCACTTGCTTACAGATACACATGTTTCTTAATTACTTTGTTATATGTCATTGCACTCATACAAACATTTCTTTCTTTTTCACTTTTTAAAATATATTCTTTATTGATTTCAAAACTTGAATCAAAAGTATTTTTTAGATAAATATCACTTTAACTAGGGACCCTTCTTCTGTTCAGTATTGTTGCCATCCTGGGGTCAACTGTGGTGCATAGAAAAAGCACTGAATTAAAATCCTATGCTCTTAATTGTATTCACTATTCATCCGTCCATCCAACTGACATTTGTTGAGGATATTCTGAATGCTACCACTTTGCTAGATGCTGGAGGTGTGAAGATACTGGACTTCAAAGTGCTGACCTAAGAGAGCCACAAATCCCCACCCTTAGCACCTTAATTGTTAAGCTTTAGGAAAGTCATTTTGTTTTTCTGAATTTTGTTTTCTCCTTCTGTAAGAAAGAAGAAAGGGGATTTTATAGAGTTTTCAATGCCCAGAGATTGTGAAGGTAGCTGGACGTATTGACCTATTGAAGTGGGGTTGAACTTGGGGTTGAGCATGCCATTTCCACTGACTTAAATTAGGAATTGATATAGTATGCCAGATGAAGAATGTGGGCTGTGGAGTTTGACTACCCAGGGTGGAGTTTCAGCTGCTCCACTTACTAGTCAGAGGTACTTAGACAAGATTTTTCATCTCTCTATATATGCATTACCCTCATAAACCACCAAGCTCTGTGCCTAGTATTTAGTGCATCCTCATTAATAAAGGTGATGATGATACCTGATTTTCTTTATTTGGGGGAAAGAAGGATGAGTACTTTTCCTGGGTCAGAGATTTAGAGAAAGGCAGGAGATAAAGGAAGTAAGGATGAAGGAGCATAAATAAGTATAATCCCCCCATATGGTCTTATCAAAAGGGCTTTAGCCTTGATGATTAAAGAGATGGGCCACAAGATAGAATTGAGTGTTTATTTTCAAGGCAAGAGAGCATGGACTAAGGTTGGAGAAAGAAAATTTCTTCTTTATGAACTCAGAACCAATCTGATCACATTAAAAAAAAGGCAAATTGAGAAGACTGTTATATGTTTTCTCAGATACCACAAGTATGATGAGGAACACATTCACTGGGACAAATACTGTCATTCCTTTAAAAGGCTGTGTAAACAGCAGGAGTTGAAGAATAGGAACCAGATCAGAAGTGGAAGATCGCAAAGACGCATGTGACATGATGACTATGGCTGAAAGAATGGATTGAGGTTGAGGCAAACTTGGGGAACTCCCCAAAATAATTGAAGGGGATGTTATCCATGAAGTTAAAACATCATATGAGCAAATGGATAAAAGACGAGGAATTTGTGCTTGTTGGAATTTATGTTTTCATTTGTACTATAAGAATTTGTGCTTGTTGGAATTAATACTATTTTACTTGTACCACATTTGTACACATTGATTTGATTTCATTTGTAATATGATCTCTTTCCTACATGGTATTTGGTTTATATAAAAGGAAGAACATTGATATTGTAAAGTTCTATACTGCTGTACTTTATAATAGTTACTATATATGCTTCTGTCTGTATTATCTTTAACGTATTTCTACTTCTCTCTTATTTGCATTCCAAATTATTATTCAAAACCATTCGTTATTCCCTTGAGAAGACTATATTAAACAGTGTGCTTTAGAGCCCTGCTACAGTGCTTAAAACTGCTAAATTTACAATACTCAATAAATATTGATTTATCTCAGAAAAAAACTTAAGGCAATTTGTAAACATACTTGTAGAACTATAAGATTAAAAAAAAAAGTGAAGAGCAAGTTAAGAAAGAAAATCTAAGTAAGAAAATTAAATAAAGATTATACCTAAATGTCTTTTTTTAATCGAAAAGTAAATTTATTTCAGGTTAATGTGAGGGTACAACCAACCAGTTCAAAATATTTGATTTTGTTAGTTACTGTCTCTCTTGTGGTTATGTTCTCTATACAAAAGGTGTGCCACCCCCCCAAATGTCTTATATATGGCATATAAGATGCAGATATAAGTTTGCATGCATGGATGCATGGTATAAGTTTACTTTATAAGTAGTTTCACAGAGGAAAGATTGGAATCTTGATCAGTTATGAGTCAATATTCGTAAAATAACAACTAATTTTCCCTGAACATAGTCCTTCTACTGAACCCCAAGGGGGATTTTTTTCACAAAGACAAGACCCTCTTACAGAGTGAACATCAACCATAGCACAAATATCATGGTGCCATTCTTAAGGATGCTTATTCAGTGTAGGTGGAGAGGTAGCACTCTAACATTTGAGGGACCAAGCAATGTGCTGACATGTTTCATCCCCAGGTGATGTTTAGAATATCTTGTAGCAGTGTCCAACTTTTTTGCTTCTTTCTTTCTTCTGTTGGAAGAATTGTCTTGGACCACACAGTAAAGACAAGAACACTGACAAAACCTAATAGCAAAAAAAAAAAAAAAAAAAAAAAAAATCCTCAAAAAATAAGCATGAAGCCCACAGGCCCTACGTTAGATACCCCTGGTTTACAGTCATGATTATTAACTTCTTTCAGCAAAAGTTTCAGGTTACATTTCCTGAAGCGTTGATGTAATTGTCAAGTAGACTCGAAGACAAAGAAGAGTATCATTGATAATAATGTCAGTATTATCTTCATTATTAGAATTTTTTTTTAATTAGGATTTTGTTGGGTGGAACTCTAAGATGGCCTTGTGATTCCCAGCCCAAATCATCCATGCCCTTGGGTAATCTCCTCCACCTGAATGTTGGCAAGGCACCTATTCCTTGTATCATTCCTGTGATCAGATAATGTTAAGGTTAAAGGATTTGCCAATGCAATTATTTATGTAAGCAAATGTTTTTTAAAAATTCATTTATTTACTTTTTATTTCAGAATATTACAGGGGTACACACGCATTTTGTTTACCTACTTTGCTTTTCTATATTTTAGCCAAAGTTGTAAGTGCACCTTTTACTCAGAATGTGTGCATTGTACCCATTTGCTGTGAATTAACCCAACCCCTCTGCCTCCTCCCACCTACTTGATTCCTGTTGAGTTATACTTCCAGATGTGTGTGTCAATATTGATTGAATAGTTCCAATTTAGCCTGGCATACAGGTGGTATTTATTTTTCTATTAAAAGGAAGATTATCCTGGGTGGTTCTCATGTAATCAGGCAAGCTCTGTTTGAAAGACTTAAAGTAGCTGCAATAGATGCTCTCCTTGGCTTTGAAGAAGCAAAATTTTCAGTGCTGTGTAGAGAGCCATGTATCTTGGACATGAACTTGGGCTATAGGAGATGAGAGCAACTGCTGGTCAATAGCCAACAAAAACAGTAAGAAACTGGACCTGAGGTTTTCATATCCACAAGCAGATGGATCCTGTCATCAACCTGAAGGAGTTTAGAAATGGATCTTCCCTAGTTGAGATTCTCAGCAAGAATGCAGCCCATCCATTGATTTCAGCCTCGTAACACCTGAGCAGAGAACTCAGCTGAACTGTGGTCAGACTTTCAGCTTACAGAATTCTGAGATAATAAATGGGTGTTGTTTTGTGGTAGTTTGTTACACAACAATAGAAAATGAATACAAATATTTGAATCGATATGATCCCTAAAGAGTAATTTTTGTTTAGTCCTTTATAAAGGAAGAGAAAGCTTGTTTCCAAATTTATTTAGATACATTACTAGTCAAAACCTGATGTAGGATATAAATAGTAAGCTAATAGGAGAGTCAATGATTATTAAGCAGATATGTTTTGAAATTTTAAAATGGCTTTTTCTTGCAATAAATTGATATAAGATTTAAAGATACATGGCAATGATAACATATCTTGGATGCTGCCAGTCTTTGAAAATCGAACAAAACAGCAATGGATTCTTCTAAGGTATCACTTTAGACACTGGGGTTTTTAGCAATTGGTCTCTTTAACAGCTGGGACAGAGCGAAACATTGAAAAAAAGAATGAGGAGTTATTAGAGGTCAATCAAACACTTGAAGGAAACTTTGAGCTAATTTAGGGTATGAGTAAAGCAAAATATATAATATCCAAAAACATTCACCTGCAGGCAATGAGTATATATGGTAATAACAGTATGAACATTTTGAAGGAGTCTTGAGGGGAGACTAGCCAGGAAGAACGAATGTAATTAAGGAGCAGTTCTCTGAAACATCCCAGGGTGTTTTAAAAAGGTGGTGGTGTACTGGGGGGGTTGTATGGCAGTACTGCTCATAGCAAAAACCAGACTGACTCAACCAATTGGTTAGCAAATGTTGATCAGAATGAGACTTTTATTCATCATGGTTAATTAGTACCTAATTAAGTCAGTTGAGAGCACCTATTGACCCTAGAACTCCCTACAGCCTTTGTGTCGCCTCTTGCCCGCTTCCAGGGAGTAGACAGCTTTGCCTTGTGGAAGAGGTCAAATGTTAATGGGCTATATACATCGATGAGTAATGTTTCATATACTAAGAAGGCTGCTCAGAGCGCATACAAACACAAAACAAACACTTTGGTCTCAGGGAGTCTTAAAGGATGATTATGAGCAGTTACTCCCACTAACAATAAAAACCCTCTAATCGGAGGGGGCTGCCACAGCCTGGTTAAGCTAGCCAGCCTGCTTACAGCTTGGGGTTTACTCCACTGTGACAGCTAATATAAACATTCTAATGCAGTTATGGAAAGAAGGAGAATTCAGAAAAGAGGCTTGCCATGCAGGTGATCAGCCTAAAAGGGAGGAATAAAGAAAAGAAATAGTAGGGGGAAAGGAATATTTTCAACAAAACAAGAGAAAATTAGAATGTTATGACCATGTATTTTCTGCCAAAAAGAAATCAAACCTATATTATCTTTTTAACACTAATTGGTTAAGAATTCTGCCCTGCAAGAAATGGCAGCTTAACTGCCAGTTTTCAAAAAAGCCAACCATTACATGTTAATATTTTTAATCTATTATTATTATTAAATCATAGCTGTGTACATTAATGCAATTATTATTTTAACCTAGATAGATTGAATCTGTTAGAACTAATACCTTTCAACACGTTAAAGATTTTTATGCCAAATTCTCATTTATCTTCTCAAATATCTTAAGCTGTAAATAGGGCTAAAATAATGACTTTTATTTCAAGGAGAGGAAAATTGATGACTGCAGTGGTTAAGGACCTCAGCTGAGGTGATACAGCCGTTTTCGCCCCCCAAATAATGCTCTGTCACAGGACCATATTTTCCTGTTTAAAGGAGAATAAAACACTATTACAGTCAAGGGCAAACCACATCCAGGAATATTATTAATTTCATTTCTAACTTTAATGGTTTTATTGTGGTGTTGGAGATAAAGCAATTTAGGAAAGGGAGGGAAAAAAATTACAGGCCTGTGAACGCTATTCTGTAATTAAGTTAACAGTCCACTTTTTTCCAACCACAGTTAACTCTTTAGGGTACTGTGTTCTGGTGGATCAAATAGCCTCTTTGATATGGAGCACTTACTTGACAAAAAGAATAATGATAGCGTGAAATACCCTAAAACAAAACCAGCATACTTGATTTAGGCTGCTTATGGCTTTGATATTTCTATTTGACTGTGAATACTTATTGTGAATGAGCTTGAAGATTTATGATGTGGAATTTGTCATTACATTTGGCACTCCTCTGTATAATTTGCATTCATAATTTCGTAAATAGGATTTTACGTATCATGCTATATCCCACTGAATTATTTTTGATGATATAAAATCACCAAAATATCTTAGGACTCTGGTTGTAAATGCATTTGCATAGTGCTGCAGATGGGTTGAGGCGCTGGATCATAATACAAATGCCAAATAAACCAGCTTTTTCTCTTTCAGGGAAAAACAGAAACAGCATTCTAAATATTAGTGTAAATCAAATTTGCACTTTTCACTGCGTAGTTTACAAAACTTTACCATGTGCATTCTTTCTAGGTCACCAATGACGTGTGTGTGAGTCTGTGTGTGAATGTGTGTGTAACTGCAAGTCCCAGAGGCCTTTTCTTTGTTCTCTCTCACTTTGATGATTCTGTAGCATTTCAAATTGGTGGCCCCTCCCTGCCTGGCCTGCCTTCCCTCATTGGCTTCTCTGAAATGATATCCTACTTGGCTTTCTGCTTCCATGATTCATTCTTGTTTCCTTCCCTGGCTCTTTTTCTTTAACCACTGACACTTCCAAGTTCCAGTTTGGGGCCATAAGTCCTGTTTTCTACATCTTCCTTTTTTAACTGTGTTGATTTTCAAATCTGCATGTGCAGATAATTCTCATCTATGCTTTGGCCACCTATATACTGCCTGGTATTTTAACATGGACTCCTCGCCATCCCTGTAAACTCGGCATGTCCAAAGGCGAACTCATGATTTTTTCCACCTCCTATCTCTCTGTCATTTCTTCTGCTTACCTGGGACTGAAGGTCAGAAGTGATTCTTAATTCAGATCTTTCTTTGACCTGTATAATAGTTGATAGTCAAAGCAGATCAACATTTATTGGAATTTTTAATTCAATTTTATTTCCAGCTATAGTAAAATTATTTAAAGGAACTCCCTCTTGCAAAATAGTCATGAACCTGATCTTGAGCTACCAGTTTGGAAAGTTCTCTCTCCTGCTCTGAAACCTGGGTTGCATCTATTTCCTGCCAAAGTAAACTTAGGCTCCACAGCCTGAGTTTAAGGCCTCTGTTAACATCTATTCCACCTATCCTGTCTGTTTCCCTCTCTTCTTTTCTGTGCACCAAAGTCCTTCCATTAGGAAGGACTTTTTGTTAATTAGCAACCACCCCACACTCACTCGGAACACTCTCTCATTGCTTTGGTGGTTGACTTACTCAATGACTTTCTTCATTCTCTTCACCTTGAATCCCTCCCCCCATCTTCCAAGTTCAATTCCAGTCTCACTTTCCTATGACAGTAATCTTCACAATTTTTATTCTCTGCATGAATTAGCCACCTAATCAGATGTAGAGGATATATCCTACAAAATACCACTGAGTCATGTTGTTTCGTGAATTGTAGACTTGAAGTCTCCTAAGGCAGGAGACATGTTTGATAAATAGTGTTAACCCTTGGCTCATAGGTTAATCTTCAGAAAATAAGTGGTCTCAATAATTAATCGTTGATTGACAACTTTGGTCTCTCAGTTTGTGAGTCGTTCACATTATTTCAATATCTCGTCTGGTGACTTGGGAACACAGAATGGTTCCTCAAAGCTTCAAGGATAAAGGCAATTACATTTTCTTCTTTGGTTAAGAACAGTTTTCCAGTTCACCTTTGGGAAAAAAGGGTAAACAAACACTTGCTTTTTTTTAATGAAGTAAAATCATTTCACAAGTCTGGCCCAGGTTTATCCTAGTTTATTAACAGGAAACACCTGAAACTAATTGCCTTCTGGCCTACAGAATTCTGCTTTTAAAAATTTTAGTTCTTTCCATTTAAATACGGATATGTGTACAGCTTTGATAAATACTGTAATCACTTATGTTTAGAAAATATAGCATTCTTTGTTTCTATGACAGGCTCACATTCTTTCATTAAAGGTGATTTTAATTTGAAACTTCAAGATGTTATGAATTAAATTCTACAGCACTTAGAGGAGAAGGAAACTATTTCAAGTGCTGCTCTGGATGTTCTATAAGCTCTGGAAAACCTGGAAAGGTCATCTGAACACGTATTCATTAAACTGAAGTGTCTTCTCCAGGAGTAGATTTTTACTTTGTGGCTATAGCTGAGTAATTTATGTTCTTTCATTTTTTTTTAAGTTATTTCATTTAATCTTTTAGGTTTTAGCTGCCCATTATTACAGGGTTTGGAGGTGGGGTATTTGGAGGAGCTGGGGGAGGCAAAGAGAAAAAAGTAAGCCAGGTGAGATGGAAGCAACTCCCTAGCTCTCTCATGCAGGAGAGAAGCGCTCATTACAGGTCTAGTGCTTGAACATGAGTAAGACACATGATCTGTAGGCTGTTACCTACATTATTAGGTGATCATGTTACTGCTCAGCGGAAGGGCAGCATTGCCACAGCACTTGAGTGCACTTCTCAGGACTTCCACTTTACACTTGGCAAGAATATAACCTAGACATACCCAGTTTTTTTTGCAAGATTTGGTAGGGGAGCTATTTAAAGGTGAAGAGGGGTGGGGAAATATGAACCTTCCTGTATAGGAGTCGTTTGATAGTTCTGACGTAGAGAAATCCTCCTTTAGGAAAATAACTTGCGAATTAATCACTAATTCTACTAAGAGTACACAAGTGCGTGCTACCTAAGAAAACTAGCATCGCAATGCCCTCCTGGAAATTTAAACATCTTTATCATGAATTTTCTTCACATATTTCCCATTCAACTATTATTCATAAAGTTTGTGTAGTTATGGGCAAAGGATATGCTAGCAATTTTCATGGTATTCGGGTTTGTCAAAAGGATCACTAATCACTAATAAAGGATCACTTCGAAGAGAAAAATCATTCCTAAATATGTACAATTAGTTCAGAAATGAAAGATAAGTTCTTGAAGACTCTATCAAGGGAGCTTATTTTTTTTCTGACTCCTAGCAGTGATTTCTCATTTACTTTTTTGTTTCCTTTTGTCTAGGTGGATTATCGATGTTACATTTACTTTAATATTAAGTCTATCTGGATATCTCACTTTGTATTGCCTAGAAGGTTATTTTTTTTAAAAGGCCACTAGAAACTCTATAGAAAACAAATAAACTAACAAACCTACAAGAACCTATATTTTGCTGAATCTAGATGTAGCAAAATCACAGTGTTAGTTCATACCTTCCTGGAGCAATGGTCTGTGAATTGGAATTGGGCTACAAGGTAAGACCATTTATTCTTCCTGTGTGATGTTCTGTCTTTAGACAGTTTTTTAAAAAAGTCTACATTTTACTTGAATTTCTATATCAAATGTCTAAATAATTTAATTTTTTAATGGAACCACTATATGTCTAATCATGGAAATTTGGAGCTACTTTAATTCTATCACTTCTCTTAACCTGTTTGTTCGCAAAGTCCCAATAAGATCACCTCCTACATGTTTCTTGACTCACTCTCAGTGGGGCCCACCTGAATTTAAACCCTTCTCTTGTGACTTCTGACATCAAGAAATCACCCAACTATTATATTTGTCTACATTACATTTCCCTTCTAATCCTTCTTCCTCTTTTTTGATGATGTCTTCTTTCAGGTAAATCAAATCTGAGTTTCCATCTTTGTTCAGTGGCACCCACCTAAGTTAGAAGCCCGAACTCCACAGGGCTTGGTCATGTAGTTAATGATCTGGCTCATGCCTTGCTCCCTGCCTCTGTCCAGACACTGTTTTTTTTTAGATCGAATGTTTCAGCGTGCCAAACTTTGTATTCCCTGACCACTGCGTGCTGTTTCATTTTCACCACTTTGCATTTGAAATCATTATGCCATTGGCAAATGTCCAACAATACAACATTCAGAATAGATATATTCATTATACTAAATCAAGAAGAGATGAATAATGCATATGACAAATTAAGAGTTGTAAAATGGTATTTCTAATTTATTAAACTCATGAGTTACTAGGCTTTCTTGTATTTAGATGACTAAAAATAACTACAACATAAATTCTGAGCATATTCCCACCCGGTCTCCTCCATCACATCTTGGCTTCTCTAGGAAATTATAGCACGATGCAAGTACTTAAGAAAACCTATGGCTTAGATTTGGAAAAACCAGCGCCCGAATGCTGCCTTTTATAACAAGAAGTTCTACCACTCTACAGCTGTTTTCTAATAAAAAAAAAAATTAGCACTTAATTCCCAGGGGTGTGAAAATATTAAGTTAGATGATATATAAAGAAGGCGTTTAGTGTGCGGACCTATCATATTACTCCATAGTAAGAAATGCAGTTTAAAGGGTTTTGTTTTTTGTTTATTTTGCAGAAAGTCTTTGAACATGGCAATTTTGTGCTACTTTCTGCTACTTTTTGATACTGGTCCCTTGCCACACTGGGTTTGCTCTTCAAATCAGCATCGCCGGGGAGTTTGTGAAGATGCAGATTCTCAGGTTTTGCGAATATTCCTAAAACAAAATCTGCATTTTAATGAAATTTCTTGATGACTTATATAGACATAATTAAAAAAAAAACAAACTACCTTTTAGATCATGTTTCTAATAAAACACCTACTTTGCTCTCATGTGCTATACTTGATAGTACACTGTACACAGAACTGTTTACCATGTGTTTTCCTGGCAGGCACTATAGTTCAGATGGAGTAAAAGGTCATCATCACACCTGTCAAACCTTACATGTGGCCTGTAGCAATCCAGGGAGTATCAGTGGTTCACTGTCTAAATGCCGCGCCCATCACCCTGCAGGATGCTGGGGTCACTGTCTGATGACACTCTCTCTGCATGTCCCTCGTTAGGTTTTAGAGTCTCCTATATTTCTGAGATATCTAAGAATTTCATCCTTTCAGGCTCCTTCCCACATCTTTTCACTTGTTCTTGGAGAATTCATGCACTTAGTTACTTGGAGACAAAATTTTCCTGCAAGCAAATGTATTTCAAAAGTAAAAGTCGAAGAATTTTGAAAAATGTATACTGTATAACACTATAACCAGCACCTCAGTCAAGACGTAGAATATTTTTTGTCACCCTAGAAAGTTCTCAAATGTTTCTCTTTTTTTTTCTTTTTTTTTTTTGTCAAATTGACCCACGGTCCCCTTGATGAGTGTAGTTCTGATTTCTATCAGCGAAAGTTTATTTTTCCTGTTCTTGAAATTCATATACATTGAAATTCATAATACGTACTCTTTGGTGTTTTGCTTCCCTTGCTTAATACAAGGCTTTTGATTTCATTCCTTATCTTCTTGGTATGCATAGGTTTAAGTTGTTTCTACTTTGGGGTCATTTTCTGTACACACGTATTATCTTGAGGCTAAATACCAAGCATGGAATTTAATTGTCAGCATGTAGGTAAAGGAAACTTCTGAGAGTTGTCAAAAGTGACTTTATGATTTAAACTTCAATTAGAAATGAAGGAGAGTTCCAGGTACTTTGCACCCATGCTGGTATTCAGTGCTGTTACTCTATTAGTCATTCTTGTGGATGGGACAGTATCTCATCGTGGTTTTAATTTGCCTTTTTCTAATAAGTAATTATATCTATTTTTGTCAAGCATCTTTTCAAGGCTTTTACTCATTTTTAGGTTGCTTCTGTTTTTATTATTGATCCATGCTGGTTATTTCCATATTATAGATACAAGTCCTGAGGGAATAATGCTTCCTACCAATATTTATTTTTTTATATTGGTAGCCCGGACATTAAATTAAAAGTGCCATTTGAAGAGCTACAGTTTTTATTTTGATGTAACCAACTCATCAGATTTTTTATGATTGTTGTTTTTTGGTTTTCCATGAAGAAACTTTTTGCTACTAAAAATTTAATAAAGATATTCTCTTTACTTTCTTCTAGAGTGTCTTCATTATTTAGCTTTTATTTTTTATGTCTATAATCCGATTCAAATAAATGTTTGTATGTTGGTGTGTGGTAAAATGAAATGCTTTTTCAAATGTTGACCTAGTTCTTCCAACACCAGTTTTTCAAAATATTTTTCTTTCATCATTAAATTACCTTTAGTGCCATTGTTGAAAGTAACTGTAGTATACATGTAGGTCTATTTCTGGACTTACTCTGTCTCATTTACACTGTCTGTATTTATATTTACACCCTTCACACTATTTTGATTACCATACCTTTGTAGTACTGAAGTCAGGTAACTTAAATCTTCCAATTTTATTTTTTTAACATCATTTTTATAGTTAAGTACTATGACTTACCATATAAATTTAACATCAGGTTTCAGTGTCTATTTTTAAAAAGCCAGTTGTAGTATTGATTAGAACTGCAGTGGTTCTGGGACTGGGCATGATGCTTCACTCCTGTAATCCTAGCACTCTGGGAGGTCGAAGCAGGTGCATCACTTGAACTCAGGAGTTCAAAACCACCCTGAGCCAGAGCAAGACCCCATCTCTAAAAACAGCTGGGCATTGTGGCGGGCACCTCTTGTCCCAGCTACCAGGAAGGCTGAGGCAAGAGGATTGCTTGACCCCAAGAGTTTGTGCTGTGAGCTATGATACCACCATACTCTACTGGGGGTGACAAAGTGAGACTCAGGCTCAAAAAAAAAAGGATTTCAATGGTTCTATAGATCAACATGGAGAGAATTGATACCTTAATGTTATTAAACTTACCAATCCCTGAACTTGGTATATCTCGCCATCTTTTTAGCCTCTATTTATCTCTCAATAATGTTTATAGTTTCCATGTAAGGATCCTATATGCCTTTTGTACATTCTTATGCTAATATAAAATTATTTTAGTACCACTTTCTGTTTTGCAGAGTGGCATATAGGGCATATAATTTGTTTTCTAAATTTACCCCATATATTGTGATATTGTTAAATTCACTTCTTCATTCTGGAAGTTTTACTTAGATTATTTGGGATTTTCTATACATACAACCATGTGACCTATGAAAAAGGAAAGTTTATTTCTTGTTTTTCAATCTCCATGTCTTTCATGTCTATTTCTTCCTCTACTAGACTGGCTAGAACCTAGAACAATGTTAAATACAAAAGGTATATTATATTAGGATATAATTAAGGATAAAATAATATTCTTTAATTTATCTCTATCTTAGAGGAAAGTATTCAATATTTAACATTAACTGTAATGATAAATTGCAGGTTTTACATAAATACCATTGATTAGATTGAGTTTTTTTCCTTCTAGTTCTATTTTCTGTCGCTGAGTTTTTTTCATGCAAGGAGGATAAATTCTGTCAAATGACTTTCTGCATTTATGAAATTGTTCATGTGGTTTTTCTCCTTTATTCTGTTAATGAATTACATTAAATAGAATGTAATTTGATTTGAATGTTTAACCAAACTTCCATTTCTGGGATAAATGCCAGTTGGTCATAATGCATTTATATATGTTTACATATATTTAGCTTTGACTAGCTAATATTTTATTAAAGATTTTTAACATTGATATTTATTAGAGGTATCAGTCAGGAAGATTTTTGTTCCTTGAAATGTCAGCACAAATAGCAGGGTTATTATGAACGCATAGAATGAATTGGGAAGTTTTGCCTACTTCTCTATTTTCTAAAAGAGTTTGTATAGAATTGATGTTATTTAATCCTTATATGAGTGATAAAATTCACTAAAGAAGCCATTCAAGCTTGGAGTCTTTCATGGGAAGGTTTTTAAGAGTAAATTAAATTTCTGAAAAAGAAAATATCTGAAACCATCTACATTTCTTCTTAATTGTGAAGATTTTTTAAATGCAATATATAATTCTGAGTTGATAGTTTTTCTTTCATCATTTTAGAGGTATTATGTAATTATCATCTTGCCTCAATTGTTTCTTTTCTTTATTAAATCATAAACACATAGATCGTGCATACATTAATGCATTTATGGGGTACAATGTGCTGATTTCATATAGAATTAGGAATGCTTACATCATATAGGTTAATATATACCTCATCTCATTTACTTAATTATTGTGTTAAGACATTTATACTCTATACTAATAGATCAGACATGTACCCTTGCATTATGCACCATAGGTGTGATCCCACCGTTCACCCTCCCTCAATATGACCTCCCCCCTCCCTTCCTATCCACCCCCCTCCCTCCTTCATCTTGGGCCATATTTGTGGATCTATTCTTCATGTGAAAGTGTGAGTGATTGTAAATTGGTTTCATAATAGTACGGAGTACATGGGATATTTTTTCTTCCGTTCTTGAGATACCTTACTAAGTAGAATATGCTCCAGCTCCATCTATGTAAATGTAAAAGAGGTAAAGCCTCCATCTTTTTAAGGCTGCATAATATTCCATGGTATATGTATACCACAATTTATTAATCCATTTATGGGTCTATGGGCACTTGGGCTTCTTCCATGACTTGGCTATTATGAATTGAGCTGCAATGAATAATCTGGTACAAATATCTTTGTTATAAAGTGATTTTTGGTCTTTTGGACATACACCTAGTACAGGAATTGCAGGATCAAATGGCAGGTCTACTTTTAAATCCCTAAGTGATCTCCAAACTTCTTTCCAAAAAGGGCGTATTAGCTTGCACTCGCACCAGCAATGCAGAAGTGTTCCCTTTTCTCCACATCCATGCCAACATCTATAGTTTGGGGATTTTGTTATGTGAGTGAGTCTTACAGGAGTTAGATGGTATCTCAAAGTAGTTTTGATTTGTATTTCTCTGATGATTAAAGGTGATGAACATTTTTTCATATGTCTGTAGGCCATGCACCTATCTTCTTCAGAGAAGCCTCTGTTCAAGTCCTTCCCCACAATGCAATGGGATTACTTGTTCTTTTCTTATTAATAAGTTTGAGTTCTCTGTGCATTCTGGTTATCAAACCTTTGTCAGAAGCATAACCTGCCAATATCTTCTCCCATTCTAAGAGCTGTCTGCTTGCTTTACTTACCGTTTTTGGCTATGCAGAAACTTCTTAGTTTGATCAGATTCCAGTAATGTATTTTTGGTATTGCTTAAATTGCCCAGGGGGTCCTCATCATAAAGTATTTTCCCAACTTAAAGATCTGGAAAAAATAGCACTTCATTTTATATGGAACCAGAAAAATTTTCTAATAGCCAAGACATTACTCAGAAATAAAAACAAATCAGGAGGAATCACACTACTAGAATTCAAACTATACTATAAATCTATAGTGATCAAAACAGCATGGTATTGGCAAAAAAATAGAGAGGTAGATGTATGGAACAGAATTGAGAACCAAGAGATGAACCCAGACACTTTCCATCATTTGATCTTTGATAAGCCCATCAAAAATATAAATTGGGGGAAAGATTCCCTATTTAACAAATGAGAGAATTGACTGACAACTTGTAGAAGACTGAAACTGGACCCACACTTTTCACCATTAACAAAAATTAACTCTCACTGGATAAAAGATCTAAACTTAGGATGTGAAACTATAAAGATTCTTGGAGAGAGTATAGGAGAAGCACTTGAAGAAATTGGCCTTAGTTGTTTCTGATGAGACACAAACCATTATTTTGTTGTAGTTTCTATATATAAAATGTTTCTTTTTCCTAGTTGCTTTAAAGATTGTCCTCTTTATCTTTGATTCTCAGTGGTGTGACTGTGTTGTGACCAGATGTAGATTTTATTTTCAATAATATTCTAGGTTATTTCTGCTCTTATTTGAACTGTTGATAATTTCTACTAAATTTGCATGATTTTAGCCATTGTGTTTTGAAATAACTTTTCTGTCCAATTCACTTTTCGCAATTACTTTGCTGCAGATCTTTGAGGGTTGGTCATTATTTTCCATGTTTTTTCTTCTATTCTTCAGTTTGGATAATGTTTATTGATTCATTGACAAACTTACTGATCTTTCTGTCCTTTACAATTGTTGCAAAACCTATTCAGTAAAATTTTCATTGCTTCACTGAAAATTCTGTTACAAGATTTAGAATTTCCATTCAATTCTTTTGTATCATTAGCAAGTTCTTCTGCTGAGATACCCATATATTTACTTGTTTTGCTTCCTTTATATTTACTACATGCATATCTATATAGTAGCTATTAATTTCACTAGCTGGATTCTTTGGGGATCTGTTTATATTGATTGCATTTTTTCTTGATGGTAGATCACATTTTTATGTTTCTTCATGCATTGGAGTACATGCTGAACTGCAGTGAGGTTAGATTTTCTTGTAACTTTATGAAGAATCTTGTTGATTTGAATTTGTTAGATTTGGTTTACTTCAATTGTATCCACTGTCAAAGAATAACATTTTTATGTAAGGGTGTGACCCATAATCCTAAAGTTCAGCCTTTCTAAAGTCTCAACTGATTGATAAGCTCATTGGAATCTCTTTGCTCTGCCTGAGCTAAATAAAGGCTTAACATCTCTCAGCAACGCAGAGTCTGCTACATTCATTCAGTTCTCCGCACTAGTGTAGCTACTCTCTGTTTTCAGATGCTTTCTATTTCTTATTTCCTTAACAATTTCAAATATTCAGGCATTTTTATTTTTTAGAACAACAGTTAACCAGGGCTTCTCTAGTAATTATTCATGACCAGATTCAGGTTCTGTATTTTTGACAGAAATACTGTAGAAAAAAATGGTGCTCTTCACAAAACATTGTATCTAAAGAATGTTATTTCAACACATTCCCTCAGTAATGATGGTAATCTTGTTTACCTGGTCAAGTTAATGTCTGGTAGATCTCTGTGATGTAAATTTGATTACTATTTTGTGTGGACACATTTGAATATTATTTCAACACACTGTTTCTCATCAAAATGTCAACCTACAGCCTTAACATCCAACGTTCAGTCATTGACTAACTCTGCCTGTTATCAATAGTGTACGATGGTTACTCTAGTATGTTACTCACCTTCTACATACTAGAAGTTGACATGTTGCTGTAAGAAAGATCTTTCCTTTTTCATCCATTTATATTTATGTTTCTGTGATTGAAGGGTTGAAGGGGTTTTGCTGAATGAATGGCCTGTTCATGTTGGGACTAAATAAGAAACGTGGGAGGCAAGCAACTGCGACCAACTCATCTGGAACAACGCCAACTGACTTTGAACTCTGAGAATTTACTTAGAGTGACACAGAGGGATATTTAGACCTGATGTTGGTCAAGCATCCTAAGAATGAGAAGAGGGTGTTGGCTATAAACAATGTATTGATACTTTGCCATTCAGAAATTTATCTTTAGGAACTCTTTCATAAACTGATGGAATCCAGTTTCCATTTATAAACACTCCTCTCTGACCTGTCTGAGAAATAGATAATAAAACCTTTATAAAAGACATATAAAAATATATTTCCAATAAAGCATTCAACAAAAACAAAAAGTGAGGAGTGGAAAATAATTTTGCTTTAAGTAGCATAACACATTTTTTTAATGAGTACTTACTATCCTTTAGAAATTGATATTCTCAAATTAATGGAATATTTTGTAACCTCAGATTTATGTTTTTCTTTTTCAGTATTATGATACTTCCTAGAACAAACATATTTTTAAGTAACACATGACAGTAAAGATATTTAACCTTAAATGTGTGAATGCTGCTTCTACTGTCAAAACCTGAATTCTGATCTTAAAAGCAGAGCAAGAAGAGAAGTGAAGAATCAGGTAACAAAACATGACGTAGAGAAAAGATTTATAATATGTCTCTCTAAAATATAAGTATTTATTAAATGAGTTTTCAGGATTCCTTCCAGGAAGGCAAGTGTACTGACAGTAACTATCACAACTTGCACACCTATTATGGAGGTTGGAGATAGTAACCCAAAATGTTCTGCACCTGAGATGTGAAGCAAGGACATGAAATATAGCTGACACATGTCCTAAGTTAGACTCTTACTATTAGTCAAATGAATTCATCTCCCTCTAAATCCAAGACCTGGAAATGATAGGATATTTTTGATAATATCAAGAGCCATAGGGGTTGTATTTATCCAGATGTTCTGAGTTTTTCAACAGATGGCTCTCAGACTATCATTCCCATTGCAGCTGCTGCTGCCACTTTAAGTGTTTCCTGCAGGTCTTTGGCCTCCTAAAAGCTTCATGGCCTGAGTCAGGCAGCTTGGCCTTTTTAGTTATGCCAGTCACATTTTCACACACAATGTAATAAAATATACACTGACATAAAGTACTAGAGATGTGAACATTTATTTATAAACATTGTGCATATGTTTATGAAAAATTCACATGATGATATTAAATTACCTCTATACAGGCAAAATAATCAAAGGAAGAATTATGTCTAAAAAATAAAGACTATAAAAGTGTAAGGTATATGCTTATACATCTCCAATATTCCAAACAAGTACCTTAACTGATGACCTCATTGTCCATCTCACCAAACTTTTAATAATTTCCAGTCAGTTTACACCATCTGTTGATGGTCATAGTCTGTCAGTATAGTGTTCAATTTTGATTGATTTTATGAATTTGCCAGTAAGACACTTTATAGTGTAGCATTTAGCACTTTTAGTATTTCTCATGACTGATGACTCAATATATTAAAGACAGAGTAATTAAACAATCTATTCTTCTCAGATTCATTTTATGTATGTTAAGATTTGCTAACCTGAGCTATTATGTAATTATGCACATAATTTTCCTGGAATTTCTCATGTTTATAATGAGAATTACAACTAACCATGTGAATTTGTTTTCTTCCAACAGAAGATATTTGATATTTTTCCAAGTTTTTATAGTTCAAGATTGAATTAGGGCTAAATATATTTAAATGCAGGGATATCAAAAAAATTAACTGGGAAAATTTTAACCTTTGAAAATGACCAGAAAATATCAAATTACTTTTATAAGGCTTTTCTGAAGTGAAGTGCCAGATTTGATAACCTCACTAGAGTTAATAGTACAAGCAGAAAGAAGAAAAAAAAGAGTAGGAAGCATTGTGTAAGATATATCATTGAATGCAGGGATTAGGTCATTTTAAACTAGGTCACACTTAAATTGGATCAAAACAGAATCAAGACAAAAAATAAATGGGGGAGATTGAGAAAATAAATTTTTACCTGAAAAAAATATTTGTTTCTATTGGATAGTATTGTTTGGCACAGAGACCTAGTAAACAATTAATAATAATTAATCCATAAACCTAACATCATTATACCTGAAGTTTCATATTTTATATTTTACATAGTTCCTTACAAGTTCTCCTTTACAGCTTCAAGTTTTTCATAATTATAATCACAGACTAGATACATTTTTACTTTGGCTTTTCTTATTTGTCAACTATCACAAGACATTCTCCAGGTTACTGCTATTCTATTCATATGCAGTTTTCTTTGTCAGTAGTGACCAAACTGCAGTCTTTGGGCCCTCATCTGTTTTCATAAATCAAGTTTTATTGGAACACAGCCACACCCATTTGTTTTTAGGAATATATTCTTTATGGCTGCTTTTGTAATACAATAGCATGTAGCATTGTTGAATATTTGCTATCCAGATCATATAGTCTGCAATTGTGCAATAACGAAAAATTGTTAAAAAACCCCCTCTGTTTAATATGTCAATATGCAACAATTAAATATAATTAGCATATCTGTAATATCAAATTCTATTAAAAACCTTAAAAGAGCAACATACATTTATTTAAACCAATATAGGAATTCTCTGACTTATATTGTCATACTACAAAAGTAAATTACAGAACATTATTTAGACTATGATCCTATTTATATAAAGTAAATATATAGCAGAACTTCATGTTTATATCATGTTGGTATATTTCAGGAAGAATTCCAATAATTTCCTTTTATATACAATATATGTACACACACATATACCTATAAGCACAGATAAAGCATACAGAGAAAGTATTGGAAAAAGTCTTGTAGATATTGGTCTAGGGAAAGAATTTATGAAGAATACCTCAAAAGCAACCACCAAAAACAGGCAAGTGAGATCTGATCAAATTAAAAAGTTTCTGCATAACTAACGACATGCTTAATAGAGTAAATACACAAGCCTACAGAATGGGAGAAGATATCTGTGTCTAAATATCCAACAAGGGCTGATAACTAGAATATACAAAAACAAAAGAAAACTCAACCAAATCAGCAAGAACAAAATCAAAGAACTCCATTAAAAAAAGTGGACAGAAGACATGAACAGAAAGAAGATGGTTCAATGATCAACAAACACACAAAAAAATGTTCAACGTCTCTAATCATCAAGGAAATACAAACTAACACCACAATGGTATATCACTTAACTCCAGTGAGAGTCCCAAAATAACAACTGCTGGGGTGGATGCAGAAAGGAACACCTACACACTGTTGATGAGACTGCACACTAGTATAACCTCCATAGAAAATAGTTTGTAAATACCTCAAATAACTAAAGTAGACCTACCATTTGATCTAGCAATCTGACTAGTAGGTATATACCCAAAGGGAAAAAAAGACATTTTATCATAAAGACACTTGCACTTGAATGTTTATAGCAGCACAATTCACAATTACAAAGATGTAGGAACACTCCAAGTGCCTGTCAATGCTTAAGTGGATTAATACAATACCGTATATGTAGACCATGGAATACTACTATGCCATAGAAAGGGTGATCTAGTGTCTTTTGTAACAACCTGGATGGAATTGGAGACCATTCTTGTAAGCTACGTATTGCAAGAATGGAAAAACAATTATCACGTGTACTTGATACTAAATTGGAACTAGTTGATCAACGCTTATGCGCTCATATGGAAGTAAAACTCAACAGAAATCAAATAGGGTGGGGGGGAGAGGAGGAGTTGAGTAATTTCACATCTAATTGATACAACACACACTTTCTGGGTGAAGGACATGCCTATAACTTTTGACTGAACATGTACAAAGCAAATTATAGGACCAAGATGTGTGTACCCCTGTAAAATTCCAAAATAAATAAATATATAAAGGATTGGAGAAGGCAAATCTAATTCTCTTTGATTAATTGTGGGAGAAATCTAGTCTTGGAAAACTGGAGCTTAGAAGGAATATATGACAGATAGACAGAGAATGTCTGTTCCTTCTCTATGATACCTGCAACAGGTAAAATTACAAACTATATTCTTTGTGTCTTTCTGTCCACCAGGCTTAAAATGCCTCACCCATGCCCTTGAAACTAGTGTAAACCTTTTTGTCCTCCTGACTGTCCCATTGCCAAGCAACCAAGATAATGGTTGACACATAAGAAGTGCTCCAACAATTTCCCAAATAGTTACCAATTTGGGAAAAGAAATCAGAGCGAGCAATTGGGATTTCTTTGGGGAAAGAAATCAGAGAGACAGAGCCACCAGGTTAAGATAGTCAAAAGAAGAAATCATTTCAAGGTGAATACACTGGTCACTTGTGTAGAGTGTGGCTAAAAGTGCAATCATTTTGTAACATTAATTTTATATGCATTATCTTTATTGCCACCATATACTAAGTTCCATCTAGTATTGAACACTGTGCCAAAAGTTGTACATACATATAGAATCTTTGCAACAGCCCTTTCAAGAATATCACTATGCCAATTAACAGATGAGCAGACTGAGGTCAAAATAATTTAAATAATTTACCCATCTTCACCCAGCTGATAAATTGTAGTGATCAGATGAAAACTCCTCTATATTTCTTCCTAAACATTATAATCTATATGTACTTTGCAGTTAGGGATAGGCAACAATTACCTATTGCTTTAGCAAAGAATCCTAGAATTTTTATGCATTTTGATCTCAAAAAAACCCCCACCACCCAGATAATAACAGTTTTTATCACATTAGTTCCCCAATCAATCATACAGACACTAAGAAAATCATTATTTTATTATAATCATTAGGTTGTCAAGCTCTCCAAAGCTTCCCTTTTTTCCTATATCTTGAATAAAGCAGGTATTGAATAATTACAGGTATCAAGTAGCTGTTGCTCTTAATAACACATCTTTGATCACTCTTTTCCCCCCAATGTCTCACTTCACTCTGTTTATTATTGTTCTCTGAGGTCCTCAAGCTACCCATAGTATGATCCTTTCCTTCCACACCCCCACCCCCATGATCCAATGTCTCAGTTGGCTTTGCCTTAAGTAGCTACAGCTTGTTGGAATGATCTCCTCTTTGTGATTACGGTTCTCCTTGGACTCCAAATAGAACTGGACCCTGACAAATAACTCATTGTAAGTTTTGAATAACTGAGAAGAAATTCCCTGAGAAACTGGTAAGTGATAATTTGAGGAAGACCAGTACCATCCATAAAATGTTGGTTTTTTTCTTGCTAAATAAAAAGAAGCCAATAGCCTATGATGATCTTTCACCTCCAGTTAAGTCCCTTGATATCCTCAAACACTATCTTACTCCCTCTGTCCTAATTGCACCCTACCCTTTTACAGAATAGTTTTCATGGCTTTTATTTATGTTCATGAATCTTATTTCTAGTTTCCCTGGAGCCTGGCTAGTGTTCATGCATTTGCTATGATTTTATTTCAGAATTCCTGCCTGAATGTCTAATAAATAGGAATTCTAGTTGCCTCCTGATAACAAAGTGAATGAAAATTAGATCATCTCTGAAACGGCACTAGTGGTAGCCATGGAAAATCATGTGAATGCTAAAATAGTGTCTGTTAAGATATAAGACCTTACTGTCAATAAAATCAAACCATTCCTATAGTTGTACATTTTTTAAATAAATAAATAAATGATTGTTATTCAAGAAATGGCAAAGCATGGGTCACAATAAATATTCTGAACAAATTACCAGACACTCTGAATTCTGTTTCTGATGTGGCCACATTTACTGTACATGAAATTTAGGAAAGGTCGCAAAAACTTTCCTGGTCTATTTTTTTTTCTTGTTATTTTGTTTTGGAGCATTTACCTAACTATCCCTCAGAACTATTCTGATAATTTCAAAACATCACGTAGTTAAGTGTTTTGAAATCTACAAAAATAAATGATTATTGTTATTACGAAGTTAGTGGACAACAGCCTCATGTTTTCAGATTAACTATTGACAGTTAAGGTGAATGGTGTGCATCTGCAGATAGGATGTATTTAAAGTTTGTAAGATAATCATGTCAAGTCTGAAAAGACAAAAGGTAGCACCTTCTGTGATCAACATCCTCACCCAGCAGAAATTAAGTCCTATTCCACCCAGGTGATCCAGCCATGGCGATCTTAGTGTTTGACAGTGACATTCTGCTGTAAGCATCAAAGTATTGCAGGAATGAAAGGAAAAAAAAAATCAGACATTAGTTTACCTGAGACTGAGGCATGTATAAATAAGCTGAACTCCCCACCTCTACTAAAAAGGTTGATGCTTTTTTCTCCAAAGAATTCATGACAAGGTCCCTCCTTTCTCCAAAGCTGAAATGAACAGACGGATTGTTAAGGGCAATGAGAGAGATTAAAGACCTTGATTTCTGTATTGTTAAATTACAGCAGCTTGAGCACATCATTCAGTCGCCATCTAACGGAGAAACTCATTCAATAGAAGGAACCAAATTCTCCTTGACACGCGATTTGTCATGGAACATAAAAACCTAACGTGGTTTGCATCAGTTTTAAGAACTTGGTTGAAGAGAATTTCTGTCATCTTTTTTGATCTTTCCTTGCTTACAAAATTATACTCCACTATTGGTGGGTGAGTAATGATGATAGCATAGGAAAATTCTTCCCTCACAAACCTGATTATCTAGTTTTTCCTGAAGGAATTTCTTTGATGTTGCATCACGTGCAGAGTGGCTAACAAACGTTACACCCATGGGGAAAGTTCTTACATTTTTGCAAATGGAGGACAATTTGATTCAAATTTTGGTAACAGGATTTCTAAAGGTAGAAAAACAGTGGCATCATTTTGTGGCTCTTGCTCATTTTTTTAAGGGAAATTTCCTATTTCTCTAGTAGCTTAGCTCTGCTGTCTTCATTGCTCGGTTAAATCCAATAGGTTCAAACCCATTGCCTATGGAGTGTCAGAGGATTTTGGACCCAGGTTTATGAAATAAAATAGCAATATGCAATTTTAACTCTTTAACAGCTGCATCGTATAATGTGAAACAACGATTTTAGCAAAAGCCATTTCAATGCTATACTTGACGAACTAAAGTTTCTAAATGGAATACATCATGAAACCACTGTGGCTTATCCTAAGAGAGCTAGCTGGCTTAGCCAATTTGGGTGTGGCGATCAGAATACGTTCCATAAAGGCACTTGCCAAATTATTTATGACTTTCAATTTACTCTTCTAGTTATAAATGTGTTAGTATAGAGTATATTATGTGAGCTTTTCAACCACTCCCAAGGTACGAAGAGTCCTAGATCCAGGGCTGCAAGTTTACCAGCCGAGGAGAGGACAAGGCGGCCTTCACCCTTTGGTTCCATTTAATTTCCACACAGTACTGATGGTTTATTTTCCCTCAAAATGTTGTGATTGAGAATCTCTCTTTCTCAATATTTAACTCCACGTACAAACTATACATTTTTCTCCCCAAATGAGGCCTCTTCTTTCTCTTCCATCTCCATACACGTCTCCTTCACTTACTTCTGTTCACTAGAGGCGGATCTGCAACGTCTCCCGCGGCTCCGAAGCCCTGGTCTGGAATCTCAGCCTGGGAACGGCCCTCACCGAGCTTGACTTTCTGCCCTCCGAGGACGTGGTGAGTGACACTGTTATGTTACTAAGGTTTGTATCCTCCAAAAAAGCCTATGTTGGAATATAAACCCCGAGGCGATCATATTAAGAGGTGGAGCCTTTGGGGAAGTGACTAAGTCCTGGGAATTGAGCCCCAGGAGTGGATCAGTGCTCCTATCAGAGAAGTTAAGGGAGCATCCGAGTGCCTGTGAGCCCCTGCTCCACCTGAGGATGCAATACAGGCTCCATCTTGGAAGCAGAGAACAGCACTCACCACGCGGTTCTACTAGGGCATTGATCTCGGACTTTTCAGCTTCCGAAAGTGTGAGGAAATAAAATATATATTTCTGTCTTTTGTACCCAACTCAAGTATTTTGTGACAGCAGCAGGATGAACTAAAATGACCCTGCTTCGAGAGTTCTGAGAATTAAAGGATTTAAATAAGTAGATAGCTCACAGAAACAGAAGGTGGACAAAAAAACAAACCCCAAACACTCCTTATACTGATGTAAAGATTTTATGTATTATTTTAAATTTACTTGCCAAAAGGCTTGGTTGCATCTTATATAAATATCATACATAACTGGGTTGATGGCACGCCCAGAGGGAATCTGTGCTGTACCCATTCCCATGTTCAGGATTTTTCACCTGAAAAAATGCATACAGGACATAAATGAATGTGGGTGGATGAATGCAGGAATGAGTGAAGGAATGTTTTTCTATTGCTTCCCATTAACAGTCATATGGTTGTGAAAGACGCGCAGTGCACATTTATGGATGCATCCATTTTAAGAAAGGCAATACCCAGACAGAGAAAAAGGGACTGTGTTTAGGACCAACGTGGCCCGATTAAGGTGCTTCCTACAGGGATGACAAGACCCATAAGTACTTGGGAAGATTTGGGACATTTTGAACCGTATCCATAGTGTGTACTTTAGCCCTTTCCCTTCACAGTTTATTCCCAGTTAATTAGTTGTTGATTCTACTTAAAAACATCAGCCAAAACCATTTTCTAAATAATAAATTCGTTCAGATTTTCCCCGACCGAAAGTATCTTTTATATACACCTTATAAATAGGGGCCGTTTTTAAAAATTCAGCAGTTCAAATTTGCAGCTCAAGTTCATACTCATTTTAATTTTATTTCCTCTTTATTTCACTTGAAACTAATTAGCTGAGTAATTAGTATGGTAGGGAAACAATGGGAAGAATTGTGTTTTTCTCATAGAAACATAAAATTTCTAAGTGGTTTCCTTTTCGCCTTCATTTTATTGCAAGCCTTACATCAGGTCTTCTTTCCTTTGCTATTCGGGTCGTTTCCCAGCCAAGATATGGTCACGTTGGCATAATAGTCCATTCTGTTGTTATTCTGCTAAGTATCTCATGGCAGAAATAACAACAGAAAAGCAGCAACAACAAGAGTAACACCATACTTTCCAAGGGACAAAAGAGAGGATTTTTGGATTATCTACTATTTGGGATAATCTTCACTCCTGATTTCCTCCATTATTGGCATGCATAATTGAGAATTCCCTGCACATAACTTGACTTCACTGCAAAACAGCCATAAAAATCTCTGGCCCTTAGAGCAGTTTCAATGAATGAAATTAATTAAGAAGAAGAATTTGAGGTCCTGGGATGGGAATCATTGCAAAGCACTTTTAAATTACAATGTCATGACTGGATATTGGAGTCAATTCTTTGATCTCCTCTTTCGTTAACAAGATGATATGATATTTTAAAGGCAATCATTCCATTTTGAAGGGCTGCTGACATCACAAACCATCAGAGCACAGTATGGAAATAAGATACCCACTCCTCTCCGCTTCCTCTTACTGATTTCATGCGGTGACCTTGCAGTTATTAAATGTAGGCCAACTTGCACTCTCAGACCTCAGGCAACCTCTTTTTTTTTAAAGTGATCACTTACTCCCCAACATTTCTACTAAAATTTGATGCTTAAAGATCACTTAATGGAGGCAACCAATTTATCCCTGTCCCTTGGGTGGTCCCCGAGGGCAGTTTTCGCTGTTTCAATACTATTACAAAATGCTTCCAGGCTCTGTGAACTCGGTTATACAAGAAGGTTATGGCAACAAAGACTGTTTTCTTTGGAAAATTGTTACAAAGTGCTGACCTTCAGAGAGTATACAGCAATCTGAAAAGCCTAAAAGCCCAGATGCTTAGCACTGGGAGAGAGAGCGCCAATTTCTGGAACCAGAGAGGGATGAGTTAAAGCACAGGATGCATTGAACCAAGAAAAGAAGCAAGAGAACTTTCTTTCAGGAACAGTTACTCCAAGTCCTGTAGTCTGAATTCAAGCAAAATTCCTCTGTTGACTCTAAAGTGTGTTCAGAAGAATCTGACCTAGGAATAACTTTTCAATCTCATACATGGAGCAGAGAGTTGGAGCAAAGCCAGGATGATTTTGCAGACTGCCATGAAAAGCAAAAGCTCATTTGATGCCAGTAAGGTCCCAGAGGCCTTCATGTTAATATCAAGAGTCTGATTCAAACAACTAAGTATACAATCCAAGCAAGAAAACAAATGAAATAGAAAACATTGGTACAGCCTGGGGTTTTGGCTGTATTTATTTAAGGGCATGTGCACGAAAGTCAGATATTATTTACTGAAAAGGCATGCTTCCTACCCATGCAGATAGATATAAAGGAGGTAGGTCCTGGGCATGAGGGAGGGACTGGGAAGATGGGGACTGTCAGTGAGAGCCCCCCTCTGCTCACAGAAGTAGTTACCATGACAGCAGCAGGCTCCCCCAAGGCCAAACACCATGGGATGTACTGGACGCTCATCTCCAAGTCTACAGGGGTCTCTCACTTCTATTCAGTTTATTTACTTCTGTTGTGCTGCGCATTAAGTACTCACAAATGAGTAAGACACCGGACTGCTCCTTGAGATCTGGAGGTTTCACAAACTGTATTTTCAGAAACAGGTGGCCTACACAGTCGCGCAAGCAACAGCCTTAAGGCTCAAAAGTCAATACTGGTAGCATGATAATTTCATTACATGTGGATTTTACTAGAAATTTAAAATGCATTCCCAGTCATTAACAAATGTTTATTGTATAAGCATTGGACTAATTTCCACGATTTACTGAACCATTATTTACTTTAATTTCTATCTTGTATTTTTTCTTATATTTTACAATATATTACATGAATTGCATAATCCTGCATAAAGCTTTTTTGTGTGTGTAGAATGTCTGTAGAGCAAATCTCTAGGATGCAAAGCACATAACTAATTTTAGAGTTTCTGGATTTATTTGGATAAAGAATGATAGAAAAAAGAAAATTGATTCTTTTTTCTATTGTTTCAGTTTTCTACTAAGTGAAATTTTCTCCATCCTGAGAAGCATAAACATTGGTAAGAGAACATTACTGTTTTAGTAGTTCTGGTGATAATTATCTACACTTTAAGAGAGGTCAAGTTCTCAAGGCACTTAGAGTATTGCAAAATAGATTGCAAAATAACTATTGGTTAGACTTGAAAATTTGTGGAGAGATAATGGGAGGCTATAAAGTAAATATCATCCTTATGGTAAAACAGTGAGAGATTATGATTTCTTTTAATTGGAAATCAAATAATTTGGAACTCAAGCCAGGCATGCTTTACTAACACACTTATTAATTTTGCTGCATATACACATATGCATAGATACACATAAATATATACATATATAAATCTTACATAGTGGTCTACAGCTCTGCTCCAGGCTTGGGTGGGCTCCAGGCTGGTGAGGACTGCAGGTGTTTTTTATTCTAAGGTCCAAACCCAAGATCAGCCAGCCTCAAGTGGACATGCTCGACTTGTGGTGAGGCAAAGAGCAAGAGAGCTAATGGGACCAGGCAAGTCTTCTGCTCAGACAAGGTGCATGTACCACATCGATGGGTAGGGATGAATATTGTCACAGAAGGCACTGAAGTCAAGTGGTTATCCGGAGAGGTAGAGGCCTCTCCCAGCAAAAGGGATGAAGCATTTGGAAACATATATAAACCACCATACTTCATTTATTTCACTTAACGTATTTGTCTTGACTACATCTATATGTTAGGCCGTGTGCTAAGATTTGGGGGTTGAATTGTGATCTAAAGAGACATAACTTCTTCAGGAGCTCCCTTTTAGAGCAATGACTTTATATTAAACCAGTGAATTTTGTAAAGAGCTATATAATTACAGTCATTTGTCATGTTAGAAGACAATAAAGAGAATTAGAGAGGGCATAGTTTTTGTTTTAAAATATTTGAAAAATTGTCACTTGGAAGCACTAAAGGATTACATAAAGAGGCCCTTAAAGACGTAAATAAGTACACATAGGTATGGAAAGTGCTGGGAAGTAAATTTAGCTCAGTATAAGAAGGAATTGGCAAACAATTCTAGAAGTATAATGAGAGATATTTAGCGAGTTCCCTATCACTTTGAGTGGTCAATGCCTTCTTAGTAATATCCTATGGGATACTCAAGCTGTGGGCCAAACAACTGAAACAGGCATTTTACTTTATTTTATTTTATTACATTTCAAATTAATAGGAGGGTCCAAGATTTTAGGTTACATTGTTTTCAGTTATAACATAAGGTTCAAGTTGTGGTTGAGCTCTTTGCTCTGGGTGGTGTGGAACACCTTGTCAATGTGCACATTAGGTGAGATCCCAACAATTGTCCTCCCTCCTTCCACGTAGTGCCCTCCCTACTTCCCCTCACCTCTCCCAATGCTCCCTTCCCCCTTTCTAGACTATATTTATGTTTCATCATTCACGTGGGTGTATAGTTGTGTATATATTAGTTTCATATTAGTACTGAGACCATTGCATTTTTTTATCCATTCTTGAGATAACTTTACTAAGAAGAATGTGTTTCAACTCCATCCAGATAAACATAACAGATGTAGTCTCCATGTTTTCTTATGGGTGACTAGAACTCCATAGAATACATATGCCACCATTTTAATCCATTCATGAAACAGGCATTTTTAAACATCCTTTAAAACCTTAAGATTATATAAAAATGCACCACTTTTTAAGTGAATAAAATTCTTTACAATGAATTGTTTCATTAAAAATAATATAGTTGTAATAATAATTTAGAGTTTCTAGGTTAAAATTAAGCTATCAGATTTTCTTGCATTGAAACTAATGGAAGAAAATTACTGTTTGTTGTTTAAAAAACATAGAATTTATTTTTTTTATTTCAAAGGCTTTTAATCATTTCTGTATCTTTGTATCAAATGAGGATATCTAAAATAGATTACTAAGTATAAATACTTTTTAATATGTTTACAGTTTGATATATTAAATAACGTCCATTGAACTTGCTAAATAAAACTATTCAACTTTTTCTCTAGTGATGAGTGAGGATTCTGAGAATCAAGCAATTGATGGACTCCAATTTTGTGTAGTAGATATGCCCACGCTTGAACTTTTGATTGTGAAATTCAAGAATCAAACCTCACTTGATTCTATTGTGCAGACACTCTTTAATGTGCCGAATGATGTGGCCATTTTGTGACACAAGGTAACTTCTGCCATTGATAATCTGAGACCTATATGCTTGTTTAATTTGTGGTCTATTGATTTGGGGGGTTATATTTTATTTTTAATTGACACATAATAAATATATACATTTATGAATGTATTAATTTTTAAGATTGAGCAGAATAAGAACTCAGACTATTTGCAAATTCTTACCTACTTCATCCAGAACTGATTTGGTAATGGAATATAATCATATCCCAGGGTGAATACATGCATAATTAGACCATGGAGTCACCACTAACATATGTATATTGACAGTTTGTGGCCAAATTTGAGTGACTTTTTTTTTTTTTGAGATGGAGCCTCAAGCTATCCCCCTGGGTAGAGTGCCATGGCATCACAGCTCATAGCAACCTCCAACTCCTGGGCTCAAGCAAGTCTCCTGCCTCCGCCTCCCAAGTAGCTGGGACCACAGGCGCC